>CM076846.1:164046350-164078951 GCA_039519185.1 Astragalus membranaceus | reverse complement strand
AATGTGCTGAAAGGAGTGACTTATATGGATTTATGTGTCCATATAAGATTACCTTGAACGGCTCTTCCTCAAGCATTGTTTCTGCCTATATTCAAAACAAAATGGCCAGCAATCATAAGAAAGTATATTTGGCTCCGTTTTGAAATGAGTACGTAATTGCATATTTGAACAAATTGATAATACATTTTTCCTTTGTTAGTTTCTTTTCTTACATATTATTATCTTTACCAATACTGCAGAGACCATTGGCAACTGATTGTCTTGGTCCCCAAGCAAAATACTGTTGTCTGGATGTGTTCAGATGGTAAAAAACCAGCCAAAAAAATCAAAGAGATGATTAACAAGTAAGTGTTTAATTGTTTACCATTGTTTACATTGTAATATTTTAACTATGATAAATTTTTTATAATTAATTATAATTAACTTTTGGGTTAACAAGAAGAATTCGCAGCCCTCTATTACTTGGCGTGGTATCCAAAAGGCTATTACTACCTTTGCTGTCCTTTGCTGAAGGATACAACTTCAGAGTGGGTGGGGGAGAATCGTCGCTATGGTATGTTGATTGGACCAAGCTTGGCCCGTTGTGTCATATGGTACCCTTTGTGAATATTAGTGATAGTGAGCTGCAACTTCGTGATGTCTATGATAATGGGATTTGGAACTTGCAAGGTCTCTCAACTATGTTATCTCCTGCGCTGATAGAGATTATCCAAACTATGCCTGCCCCTATGACATTGGATCCACGACTTCCTGATGCTTGGACTTGGAAGCATGCTGCTCAAGGCCACTATACTTGCTCAAATGGCTATTATTGGTTGCTTAACCAACATAGAAATTGGGATGTGAACATAAATATGAGGTGGATTTGGCGCCTCAAAGTCCCAGCTAAGGTTCAACACTTCATTTGGCTTTGTCTTCACAATGCCCTTCCAACTAATGCCCGTAGGCATCATTGCAATATGGTAGCTTCTTCAAGCTGCACCCGTTGCTCCTCTCCCATGGAAGACCTTCTTCATTGCCTTCGCGAGTGCCCTCATTCTAAAGAGGTGTGGCTCCGTTTGGGAATGGGGGCTCATCCTAATTTTTTCTCTCAAGCTGAGACTAACTCCTGGATTTATGATATGATTCACAGTACTTCCATGTACATTTTTATTGCTGGTTTGTGGCAGGTGTGGTGCTGGCGCAACAATATGATTTTTGAAGAACAACCTTGGAGAATTCATGAAGTCCTTAGGAAGGTCTATGTGTCCCATGACGAGTTTCTAGACTACTTCCTTCCCCAGGGGGTTGACGTTGCCTCGGCCAAGCTCACTTCTCACTGGACACCACCTCCTATTGGTTATGTTAAAGTCAATGTGGATGGGAGTTTTTTGGAGAATTGCTCTCGTATGGGAGCTGGTGGTATTCTTCGAGATCATACAGGTGGTTGGATTGCTGGTTTCTCCTACCCCCAAACTGGTGGTGACGCCCTCTTGGCTGAATTACTGGCGATCCAAAGGGGTCTGGAGCTGTGTCATACTAAGGGTTTTGAGCAAATTATTTGTGAGAGTGATAGTTTAGAAGCGGTGCAACTTTTCTCTATGGATAGCACCCATGCTTTACATTCCCATGCTTCTCTCATCTTGCAGATATCAGAGGCTTTGCAGCGAACTAGAACTATTAGCTTGAGCCATGTTCCGAGAGACCATAACAGATGCGCAGATTTCTTAGCAAATGAAGGTTCCCGATCGATGACCGACATGCTCTGGGATCACCCACCGCCGGGACTGGAATCTCTCATTCTGAGAGATAAGCTTGGATCTTAGTTTTTTTGCTCTGTTTTTTCTTTTGTCTTTGTCTTTGTTACATTGTAACACCACCAAAAAAAAGAGCAATGGATTCTACACTGGACACCATATGGTTGCTCCCTAAGGTAAATAAGCATAATTTACAGTAGTCATTACTCTTTGCTGAGTGATAGGAATTATGTTCAATGGTGTGTGTTTGATTGAAGTTTGTATAAGCATTACTCTTTTCTGCCTATAAGCATAATTTACAGTAGTCATTACTCTTATGACCCAAGTGAAGCTAAGTTTGTATATGTGTAGGTGGCACGACAACAAAATAGGTATCATTGTGGGTACTTTGTGATGAAGTATATGATGACGATTGTGAATGCCGGTATCATAAATAGATGGGAGGAGATATATAATAGTTTTAAAGTACATTTTATTTATCTTTAACATATTCGTTCATGTTGGTGTTAACCATTAGCTATTGAACATATATTGTCTATTTTATGAGTTAGTTAGAGCAAGGTAGTTAAACTCGCGTGTTGTGTGCTGCTTCTTCTTCGTTGCTCTACTGTTTCTACTATATTTGGTTCTATGAACCTGTTTTTTATTCCTTTTTGGCATCTCTGAACCTGCTTATTCCTTTTTGGTTCTATGAACCTGTTTATTCCTTTTTTATTCCTGTTTCTACTATATTTGGTTCTATGAACCTGCTTCTATGAACCCGTTTCTATGAACTCGTTTCTACTATATTTGGTTCTATTCACCATTGTTTTAGTTCTATTCAAGCATTGCTTTTGTTCTTATATTCATTTCACTTTCACTGTTGTCATTGACACTGTACTCTGCCTGTTATATACTGCTCTGCCTCTGTTTGTACAGACCTCTTTGTGTCTTTTGGTTCTCATTGTGCTGAGTTTTTTTATGGACCTTTTGTAGGTATTTGATAACCAAAAGGCATACACTCATAAGGAAATTTTGGAGGTCCGCAAGCTTTGGGCGGAATTTTATTTGAAGATTCGTCCAGCAGGAAATATATGATTGGCTAACAAGTTTGATTTTTTTTTTTGTGTGGAAAGCTAACAAGTTTGATATATATGTATTTGTTATAGTACATGTATTAGTTGTTGAAAGAAACATTTAGTTGCTGAATTAGTTGCTCCCACCTGTATTTGTTATAGTACATGTATTAGTTGCTGAATTGAAAGACATATGTATTTAGTTCCATGTTTTAGTTGATGGTGTGTAGTTGATGAATTGAATTGAAAGAAACATATTTATGTATTATTATGAGTTGCTGTAAAAATGTTATTAGGTGATTGAAAAAAAAGTGAAGAAAATAAACAGGAACTAGCTTCTGACTTATTAACAGACATTTAGAATCGGTTATATAAACAACTGATTCAAAATGTCTACTTATTAACAGACATTTAGAATCGGTTGTTTATACAACCGATTCAAAATGTCTATTTATTAACAGACATTTAGAATCGGTTATATAAACAACCGATTCCAAAAATAGTCATTTAGAATCGGTTGTTTATATAACCAATTCAAAATCTCCCCGTTTGGCAGGTTCGTATTTGTTGTCTGAGATAGCATTTGGAATCGGGTTTTACAATAACCGATTCGGAATTACCCATTTTGAATCGGTTGTTTAACCGATTCGAAATGTTATCACCTTTAGAATCGGGGGTATTCGAATCGGCAAATAACCGACTCCAAATGCCAAACAACCGATTCAAAAAGCCTTTTTTGCAGTAGTGACAGAGATGACAACACCCATCTTGAGTAAGATGTTTATAGTACCGAAAACCATTAGTAGGAAGGCTCATGTGCATGATAAGCCACACAAAATGTTTCAAGTTTTCCGGAATTTCCAACTTCCAGAACCATGACCAATTGTCACTATGATTCACAGTTTGATGCAAGAAAAAAGAACCTTCGGTACCTGTAAGCCACGTATAGGCACTCTTGGGGGAGTAAGTCCCTGATGGAGATGGAGCCCAAGTCAGGATGTCAGAGAGATTAGGATTAAGAAATAAGCTTTGGATTTCTAATTGCACTTCCAAAGGGATCTGAGTGTAGAGAAGATCAAAATTCCACCGAGAGTCCACATGTATATCCTTAACCGAGAGGTGAGTATCATGAATATCAACAAAAGGAACCGAGTCACATAATCGCCCCCTATGCAACCATTTCTCATACCAAAGAGATATATCACCAATACCAGCTCTAAAAATATAGTCGGGTTGCAAAACATCAGCAACTTTTAGTAGGGATTGCCAAGTATAGGAGGCATCTGTGCTATTGGATTCAAGGAAAATATTAGAATTAGGAGTATAACGAGCAGTCAGTAGCTTAACCCATAGTTTGTTAGGATTATGAATCAACTCCCTCCCTTGTTTGCCAAGCATAGCTATATTAGTCGGTCTTGCCCTTCGCAAACCAAGACCTCCTCTAATCATAGGAGTGCTAATTGTCTCCCATTTGACCCAGTGACAAGTCTTACCTCCCCAAACTGCTTTATAGCTGAATCCAAACTATTGCAAATGCCTTCAGGAATCTAGAGATTATGCATAGTGCATACTGGCATATAGCTAAGGACGGACTTAGCTAAAGTTACAATACAAGAAAATCGACAATTTCCGACGGCGATTTCCGTCGCAAATGCAGCGATTTTCGTCGCAAATTGACGTTTCCGACGAACTTTCCGACGGACAAAAATCCGTCGCAACATCGCTCGTCGCAAATCGTTTCCGATGGATTTTTTTGTCGCAAATGTCTCCGTTGCAAAGTCGTTGGAAATCTGTCGCAAATATTCGTGGCAAAGTCGTCGCAAACTCTGACACCTTTTCGTCGCAAATCCGTCAGAAATTTAAAAAAAAATAAAAAAAAATAAATTATACATCCGAAATACTATTTAATAGTTATATCTATACATTAGACCCTCACCCGTTTAAATATGTTTACTTCCAAAAAATTATATCCAAAAGATTAATGAAGTTTGACACTCGAGACTTAATAATTCAAATGCATTACATTGATCAAAATACCAACATACAAGTGCTTTTATATAGACAAGGTTTACTCTTAAAATAATATTAAACTATAGTTACTTGTCCTACTAATACACTCTAGATAAATCCTAATTTAAAATATTGTCCAAAATACCACAGAATGTGACTTTCCTTAGTTGCAGCTCAGTAAAGCATTGGCATCAACTCCATAGTTAGCCTCAGTGAAAGACTGAAATTAAGAAGATGACATTTTAGATGACGTACTTCAGCAAAAATATAAAATTATACAAACCAAAGAACTTCATGCAAAGTAAAATAGGTATGCTTCCAAGCTTTTATTCCACACAATATTAAACTTGATAGTAAATCATCCAAAAAATGTGTGCATATCTTTAACTTTAAAAAGTTATAGAAGGGACCGTAAAAAAATTATGAATGTCTAAAACATATGTATGAATACAAAGTATGGTCATAAAAAAAGTATGGTCATCAAAAGCGCCTAAGACACACCAAAATTGAAAGCAGCATGCAACTAATGCAAACATTCCTAAATTTGTAAGTGGAAAAGGGTCTTTTTCATACCTTAAACTTCATAAGCAAAAGGTTGATCCATTAAGGTTGATCTCCGGGCAGTCCTAAATTCAACATTAGAAAAAATAGCAGAGTTGTGAAAAATATACCTATAAGGAAAAAATAGCATAAATTAGTGAAGGAGAAGCAACTCAAAATGGAGAAGAACAAAATCGCAAACAGTGGGGGTCAAATTTAAGATTAAGGCTACTGGAGAAGCAACAAATAAGATCTACTTAATGAAGAGGAAAATATTTCAATGAATTTCATTGAAAACACTAACATAAGTTATAACTCCATATAAATTTCAATGAATTTCAACCACCACATTCAACAGGAAAATATACTATGAAGCCAGTTTATGTAGTTCATCAGAGATACCATGACAAATATAGGAGATAAGTACCATATAACTTAATTGTATGCAAACACTATCTCCCTGGATAAATATTAGTGCAGATACAACTTGGCACCATCAAAGTCTATACAGAAACAGCCTACTATTTCCAATGTACTAGTTACATAACAGTCAAATATTTTCGAACAATTCAGAATAATTCAAACAACTAAAAATAAGGGCTGAATAACATAAACTAACTTAACTAACACATCTCATATTAATGAGTATGCATAATCTTGAAACCTAGCATTACTGAAGTATTTTGTAATTATATTTATACAGCTTGATGCCTGAAGTTCTTGATCTGCTTACTGGTTGCATTGCAGCAACAGGGTGCATGTCAAAAGGCCTAAGTACTAATAGAAATATAGGTGACAATAGTGATATTCTTATGTCTTGATAATTTTAGGGCTTAAAGGTACTTTTAGTCCCTGCAATTGTCAAGAAAATCCAGTTTAGTCCCTGCATTTCCAAAACTTTTAAAATAGTCCCTGCAATTACTAAACGTTACTACTTTTAGTCCCTGCTGTTAGTTAAGGGTTAACACTGTTAGCTTTTGATGATGTGGCAGCATTTGTAGGTGATGTGTCATTACAGCTGTGCAGACACGTGTTTGGTAGTTGGTGATGTGTCATTACTCTCTCAATTTCACTTTCTCACTTTCACTCTCTCACTTCCTCGCTTTCACTCTGTTTCTTCTTCTTCCATCTTCAGA
Source organism: Astragalus membranaceus (assembly GCA_039519185.1). Lineage (NCBI taxonomy): Eukaryota > Viridiplantae > Streptophyta > Magnoliopsida > Fabales > Fabaceae > Astragalus > Astragalus membranaceus. The sequence continues at coordinate 164,072,474 of CM076846.1, read as the reverse complement.
AACGATCTTCTCTCTGCTTCTTCTTCTTCCATCTTCTCTCTGCTTCTTCTTCTTCCATCTTCTCTCTTCTTCCATCTTCTCTCTTCTTTTCAAATCTTCTCCCTTTAAGCAGAAACGATATTCTCCAATGGCAACAAGCAGCAACGCATCTTCCAATGGTGGTTCAAGGCAAGGGTGACTGCCTATTTGTGGTTGTGGAGATGTTATGCGATTATTTATCTCTAATTCTGTTGAAAACCCTCAAAGGAGGTACTGGAAGTGTGTTAATTGGGGGGTAAGTAAAATTTGGGAATTAGGGTTCATATGTTGGTTGTTATGTTGTTTAACTGAATTAATTTATGTCATTTTTGGAATTGGATTTATTGTGTGCAGGTGAGAGGAGCAAGCTGTAAGTTGTATGTTTGGGATGATCAACTAGATGCCCTCAAAATTTCTATGGTTACTGTTCAACCATTCCAAACATTTCAAGAAATTCCAAAGCAACTAGAGGCATCAAATACATCATGTGATTGCAAATGTGGTGAAATATTTAAGGATTGGGAGTCTAACAAAATTCGCAAACTGAAGCAGAAGTTGTTAGATGAGAAGCAGAAGTTGTTAGATGAGAGGAAGAAGTGGATTCAAGGAATTTTGATTTTTGTAGTTCTGTATGTAGCTTATATGAAATTTGGGTTGGTTTAGGAGGGATGTTAGTCACCAACCCAATGATGTTGATCTTTGTAATTCTAGTTCTAGGTTGTTATGTTTAGGGTTATGAAATGTGACAAGCTGTGTGTTATGTTTGAGTAATGGAAATTATGTTTAATTTGATGCAAAATTTTACTGCATAAGTGATGCATATTTTGCTGCATAACTGATGCATATTTTGCTGCATAACAGACCTATAATTTGGTTCATAACAGATAAAAAACTGATGCAACATTAGAGGAATCTGCAAAATACAAAACTGGTGCAACATACAAAACTGATGCAACATAAAAAACTGATGCAACATTTGCTGCATAAATAGAGGAATCTGCAAAACAGTAGAGGAATAAAATACAAAACTGGCTTTTAGAGATTAATAAAATATTAGAGCCAAATTCATTAACTTGCAACATAAATAAGACAACATTTACTGCAAAACAGAAAATTGCTGCATAATTGAGCCAAATTCATTAACTTGCTGCATAACTTGCTACATAACTTGCTACATAGAAGCATAGGTTCTTTAAGACCATAATTCATTAACCAAAATACATGGCTCCTAAAGCAAAATACATAGCTCCTAAACCTAAATAGTTTGTTCCTAAACCAAAATACATAGTTGCTAAACCAAATTACATTGTTCCTAACCCAAAAGACAAGCTGCATATATTACAAAATACATAAATCCTAACATAGACATCATTCCAAATTCTCTTGTGTTAGGTCCCCATCACCATCCACCACTATAGGCTTTTTTGGGTCAAAACCAGGACCTGATCGTGGTATAATACTCCTTTTAATCCTTGTGCTGAACCTTTGCCTCTTAACAGGTAGTTTAAGCCTCCTTGCCACTTTAGCTTTAGGTGCAGGTGCAGAAGAATTCACTGGTGGTGCAGGTGCAGAAGAATTCACTAGTGAATTAAACAACATTGAAGTAGCTGGTGCAGAAGCAGACTGTGATGTACAAACAGATTGTTGTTGATGTGCTGAAGCAGTAGCAGAAACAGAAGCAGAAGCAGGCTGTGATGCAGAAACAGATTGTTGTTGATGTGCTGAAGCAGTAGCAGAAACAGAAGCAGAAGCAGACTGTGATGCAGAAACAGATTCAGTGACAGATACCTTTTTCTTTGGTTTTCTCTGCAACAATCAAATTTAAAAATTCAATGATGAATCATACTTAAGAAATCAAAGAAATTAACAATAGTGAAATTACCTTTCTTGCTTGTGCAGCTGGATTGATGGTAGTACTCTTGCACCCTTTGCTATTGTGTCCAAATTGGTCACATTTTGTGCATCTATATGTTGTACCAACCCTCTTCAATTTGGTAGGGTTTTGTGTTTGTTCCTCTTCATCTATAGGCATCCTCCTCCTTAGTTTTTTTGGTCTACCAGGTCCTCTTTTATAAATTGGTGGCAAGATTTCTTCCATGTCAACAACAGGCCACATGTCTTCACCATTTATAGGACTTATACCTTGATCATAAGCTAGTGCATAACTAAATCTTGAATAACATTGATCAACAAAATCCCCAGGGTTTTGTCTCCTATATGAAAGGGCAGCAATTGCATGCCTACAAGGTATACCTACTAGCTGCCAAAAGTTACAACTGCATTCATGTTTGCCCACATCAACAATAAATGCCCTACCACCATATATGCTCACAACCTGCCATTCAAGAGCAACTGACCATGTAGCAAGCCAATTCGCACTACCCTCAATCTCCTTATCCAATCTCTTTCTAGGCCAAGGCATAATTCTATGTGGCCATCTATCTAGTTTTAACCTCTGCTTACCATTCCTATCCATTAAATATTCCCTAATATGCTCACACATTGAGATAATTGGTTTATCTCTAGCAGGTATTACTGTGCTGTTAAATGCTTCAGCCAAGTTGTTCATCACCATATCACACTTAGAATAGAAAGGAAAAGCATGCTTACACCAATATTTTGTTGGAACACCCATCAGCCACTCCCAACACTTGGAATCCACTCTCTTCAATGCATTCATCTTAGCCTCCCATGCTTGGTAGTAGGTTGCCTTTGATGCCCCCATCAGAAGCTCTCTAATGACATTCCCCCCACCAAATTTCTTCTTGCAGTTTGCATAGAGGTGCATCACACACAATCTATGCTCAAGTCCCATTTCCTCAAAAACTTGTATTAAACCCTACAAAGAAAACACAGAACAGAAAACAACAACTACATTAATCAGTTCACTTACAACAGAAAACAGCAACTATATTAATAACTTCACTTACACAAAACACAAAACAACAACTTTACCTTTTGTTGGTCTGATATAAATACCCATCTTCTATCTTGACCAATGTCCTCCAACAATAGTGTAAGAAACCATCTCCAAGACTCTTTGGTTTCGGTTTCAACAACCCCAAAAGCAAAGGGGAAGTATTGATCATTTGGTTTCGGTTTCTACCATTTCTTTTGCAATTTGCTTTGCCCTCCAAGCTGTACCAAACGAGATCCCAGCCTTGTAGTTTTGTCTAATGTCAGCCATTATTTCTTTCACCTTCACACTCTCACATGTTTGTAGTCTTTTTACCACTGACTTTGCCACCCACCTAGCCCTAGCATTAGTATTATTTAATACTCTTCCACAATTGTGGGCCCCATTCCATGTTTTCATTGTAAAAGTTTGTTTGTGACCAACTTTACTCACATGGGCCAAAAAACCACATTTAGTCTTACATTCAACTCTCACCCTCAGCTTGTCATTTTTTAAAAAATGCATCTCTTTACCATTTAATATGAACCACTCTCTAATTGCATCTTTAAATTCATTTAAACTAGTAAATTCCAAGCCAACTTTAAACTGATAATTCTTGTTAAGATCAGCAGGCCTAAATTTTTCATATTTAGGACGCCTAATCCTTCCCTCATTTCCTTCCTCATCAGGGTCACTACTAACTAACTCTTCAGAATGATATTCATCTTCTTGGTCATCCACTTCCTCCATTGGTGCACTAGAGCTTGCACCAACATCTCTTTTCTTTCTTATTATTCTTCTGTTTGCCTTCATTTTCACTCTATATGGGGTACCATTGATCACAACTCTTGATCCAGATCCAGGGGTTGGTATTGCTGGTTCTGTAACTCTAGGTGGTGTTTGTGCTTCTTCATGATTATTATCATGAAACCCATCATCATCATCTTTTCCATGTGCTCTCTCCTCTTCACTCTCATCCAAAGTGATGCCCTTGAGTTCCTCATAAGTTTCTGATTCATTACCATCCTCACTTCCTCCCTCATTAACAACATTTTCTTTCGGGTCATTCACTACTTCTTCTTCACCATAGTTTTCAATGTGCTCAATGTAAATATGACCAGCAACTCCAACCTTAACTGCATGTTCAGATAATTCCATAGCATCAGCATCACTCACAAACCTCCTAAAAACAACTTCTTCATCAATCTTCCACCATAAAGTATAAGTATCAGCCTCATACCCTAAGTCTTTCACTAAACCACTAGCTTCAAAATAACTCCACCTATCCAAATCCTGACCACTAACAACTGACTCAATACCCCCTTTATATTCAAGTATCCTATTCTTGACAAATTTACCATCATGATGAAACACAAGAGGAATAGACATAGCTGTACAACAAAGGGCTACTTATCAGAGACCAAAAATAGACATTAATCTACAGCAACTACCAAAGGGCTAAAAAAGACATTTCCAATAACAACCCAGACCCATTATAGACATTAACCCTAACTTAACTAATTAAACAACTCAATGAAGTCAAGGAAAGCATTCAATAAAGGCAAGATTCAAAACAACTACAATACAAAGTTCAGAGTCAACAACAATACAAAATTTGACCCACATGGTGGTCCCCTTTCCCTTAACTTTCCTATTTACATCATAAATAGTACAAAAAAAGAAGAGAGCATGTGAAAACCTGACCTTTGTCTTGGAACTCGTCACCACTGTTCGCAACTTCCTCTTCTTCTTTGCTTCGTCACTGCAGTTAACAACTTCGTCTTCTTCCAACTTCGTCTTCTTCCAACTTCGTCTTCTACGCTTCGTCGCTTCTTCAACAAACTCACTCAACCTCTCAACTTCTTGTTCTTCTTCGTTTCGTCTTCTTCTTCGATTGCTTACATTCGCAACTTCGTCTTCTTCTTTGCTTCGTCACTGCAGTTAACAACTTCCTCTTCTTCCAACTTCGTCTTCTTCGCTTCGTCGCTTCTTCAACAAACTCACTCAACCTCTCAACTTCTTGTTCTTCTTCGTTTCGTCTTCTTCTTCTTCGCTTCGTCTTCTTCTCACATGAACTGAAAGTGACAGAGTGAAAGCGAGGAAGTGAGAGAGTGAAAGTGAGAAAGTGAGAGAGTGAAAGAGTAATGACACATCACCAACTACCAAACACGTGTCTGCACAGCTGTAATGACACATCACCTACAAATGCTGCCACATCATCAAAAGCTAACAGTGTTAACCCTTAACTAACAGCAGGGACTAAAAGTAGTAACGTTTAGTAATTGCAGGGACTATTTTAAAAGTTTTGGAATTGCAGGGACTAAACTGGATTATTTTGACATTTGCAGGGACTAAAAGTACCTTTAAGCCTAATTTTAGTAACAGAGGCAATGGGTAAAACAAATGCTAAATACAAGTGGGTGTCAAACACAAATTTACTTACAAAGATATCACTATTTTTGATGAATAAGACTTTGATAATGATTTCTTCCTCAAGAGCATGTCCTTGGTCCATTTCTCATGACTTTTTCATTTCCCCATCACAGAAAAACTTAATGCTTTGCAAAGCACAATACTCAAGCATCAAAATCCGCAAGTAGCATATGAAACCAAACTCAATTAGATGCTAAAGTAAATCAAACATCAAAACAAAAAATTCAAATAACAAAAAAAAAATTATTTTTATGAATACATTTGTCAAATAAGTTTAGTGATGGAAAAATATGACCATTCTTCATGCAGAAAGAAATTTCATAAAGGAATTGAAAAATTCAAAAACCAGACCCCACTTCCTAATTTCCAATAAGACAAGAACCAACCAAGCCCTAGAATTGTAATTTATTCTACATAGCACCAATCAAGATTCAACTTCACAATCCTTAAAAATAACCTTAAGTACAATCCACAAACTTGCATTCCTATATCAGAATACAATACAACAAAACAAAAGCCAAAATATAAAAATCAACCCGCAGGATCTTACAAAGTTATGATTCAACAACACGCAGTTCCAGGGTAACAATACAAAATAGAATCGTAGTAAAAAGACACCCAAACCAACAATGCAAGTGGTAAATAACATAAGTAATTATTCAGTTGTTAAGCATAAACATAAAAGAACAGGTGAAGTGGTAAATAACATAAAATAACAACAAATAACCCCAGAGCCATAGCCATAACGATAATCAAAACCAGCAGCGTATAAAAGAACAATAAATAATACTGCCTAACAGTCGATTACGCACAAGAACAGCCGGAAGTTCTCCACGAAGATTCAGAGGGAACACATCAGAAATCACCTTGCGAGCAGGAAATCACCTTGCAAACAACGATTTGTCAGTTGTTAGCATTGAATTCGAAAGCAATTTTTGAGGGAATGGGAATGAAATCTGAGAATCAACAACTCAGATTTCACCTTGCGAATTAGGAATCAATTTACGAGGGAAGAAGGAAATCAATTTCTGATGAAGAGAATTAAAAACGCACCTGAGTCAATTCGCGAGCAGAGGGAGTGAATTCGGAAATCAATTTCTGATGGAGTCAACTAGGAGACCATGGTTCATCTTCAATTCGCAAGCAGAGGTTATGGTAGAGTGCGGCTAGGTTAAGTTTGAGAGAGAGAGAGAGAGAGAGAGAAGGAGTGGAATATTGGAGGGAGCGAACAAAAATAAAAGATCCGCTTTTTTGGAAGTGAGTGATGGATTCCTAAGAAAGAGGAAGCTATAGAGGACGGCGGCGGAGGAAGACGGCAGAGATGAAAAATAGGGGCGGAGGTTAGGGTTTGTTGAGGTGAAAAAGAGAAGTAAGGTGGAGGGAGAAGATGGAGAAGAGGAGTAATGTTGTGGCGGAGTGGGTTTGTGGTGGTGCCGGTGACGGCGTACGATGGTGGAGGATGGGGGAGGAGGCGGAGGTTGAGGGAGAAGAGAGTGGGTGTGTGAGGGTTTGATAGAAGAGAGTTAGAGAAAGTGATGAATGAATCGAGGGTTTAAGTGAAAAATAAAAGGGTTCCGATGGATTTGCGACGAACTTTCCGTCGGAAATATTCGCGTAAGAATGGCATCTGATTCGTAGAACGATTTGCGACCACAATATTCGTCGCAAATGCAACTTTTTCCGACCAAAAATATTTCCGTCGCAAATTTTGGTGGGTAATAACCACTTTTCTTGTAGTGTTACTCTCCCGACTCTGCTAAGCAATTTGCCCTTCCAACCTGCTAGTCTGCTGTGAACTTTATCAATAATAAAAGAAAAACAAGAGTTGGTAACTCTACCTGACAACATAGGATAACCCATGTACTGCCCAATGTTGTAGGTATGTTGAAACTCTAGCATCCTTTCAAACTTGAGAACCTTTGTTCTAGTAAGATTCTTTGAAGGGAGAAATCTAGACTTGTGGACATTAATCTTCATTCATGAGGCTAAACAAAAGGAGTGAAGCACCTCATTGACAAGTTGAACCTGAGAGGACTTAGCACTGGTGAAAAGAAGACAATCATCTACAAAGAAAAGACGAGAGATGGTTGGGCCATCCTCACAAATCTTGATAGGCTTCCACAAATGGTTCTCCACTTTAGATTGAATTAGAAGGGCGAGTTTCTCTATACAAAGAAGAAAAAGATAAGGGGATAGAGGATCCCCTTGACGAAGGCCCCTTGTGGGAGAGAAATTCTCAAGCCTCTTGTTATTCCATTTAACCGTTAAGCTAGATGAGGTAATCCCACTATAATGGGAGGAGGAAAACCAAAATCAAAGAGAGTAAGTCTAAGAAAATTCCAATCCACACTATCATATTCATTCTCAAAATCAATTTTAAACATAAGAAAGCCATTCTAACCTTTCTTTTTGTGCATAAAGTGAACTCTTAGGCTATCATAGCATTATCAGTAGTGCCTCTGTTAGGAATAAAACTACTTGTAACAGACCAATAAAATCTCCAAGAATGGTCTCATTCTTCTGACGATGATCTTAGAGATGAGCTTCAGTAGGACATTACAAAGACTTATAGGTCTAAAGTCTCTAAAAGATTTTGGATCATCCACCTTAGGAATGGGAACAATAAGAGTTTCTATAAGATAATCATCAATAATTCCAGAATGAAAAGCCTTAGCAATAAACTCACAAACATCTTTAGAAACAACCTGCCAATAGCTACGAAAGAAAATAGGTTGAAACCCATCAGGACCTGGAGCCTTAAAAGGGTCCATGGAGAATAGAGCATCTTTCACTTCCTTCATAGAAATCGATGTTAATAAAAGATCATGTAACTCCTGGAGCATCTTTCACTTCCTTCATTGAAACCGATGTATTAAAAGATCATGTAACTCCTGGGGGATTTTCCTTAGCGTCTAAAATTATTTTATTAACTACTAGTGTACATTATTTTAAAAAATAAAAATATTAATTAGGTAATTGAATCTAAAAAAAAATTAGTTATTTTTCTCCCTATATATTCTCCCTACTTTTCTCGTCTTTTTTGTTTATATTCCAGAAAGAGGTGGTTTTTGATCATGTTTTTGGCTTGAAATGATCGTTCTCAGTCATTTTTTTCTTTTTATTTAAATAAGTAGTTTCAGCATAGATTTAATTTTTCTTTGTGTTTTTTTATTTCAGTGTCTGAGCGTGGTGTTGCTTTATTCGTTGTCTTGATGCGTCGCTGTTTGGTTTTCCATCTTGTTGCGGTGTTTGTTTGATTTGATTAACAAATCAGATTCGATCAATTACAATTCAGTCAATGACTTAGACGTGAATGTTATAAATTTAGAGGCATGAGTATTTTGATGAATTTTTTTTATAAGCAAAAATTATATATAAAAGGGAGTGCAAGCGGGCACCCCAACCGTTACAAATACAATGAGCCTCATTAAAACCTCCCTGGGCCAAAACCCCTTGGAAAAAAGACCCAATGAGGAAAAATAGTACCCTAGGAAGAATGAGGCCAACAGTTAGTTACACCGAGTTCGTACAATTAACAGGCTTACCCCACCAATCAGAGATTTTAAGAGTGAAATTGCGACCTTCTATGCATATGAACCAAGTCCATGTTATTGACTTTAATTTTGTCACATTTGTATCTATGAAATCTTTAACAAAGTTTACTAGAAGGGAACTCCTTCAATGTCCTTGCTCATTATTAATTCCTAAGATTTTGATCATTCTTTCCATTAAATTGTAGACTTGATTATTAATGAGCTTCTCCTCTCAAAAACTATAAGATATAAAGCTAAAACTACTTTAATGACATGATAAAAATAATATTTTCCTTATTTTGGCGTAGAGGTTATTCTTTAAACTTTTTATTACTTTTTTCTAAAGAACTTTTTATTTTATTACTTTTTAAAACACTATTATACTCGTTAATCTTATTGCAAATTGCAAATATAGCCCTCTCTGTCTAAGGACATCATGTGCTTATATGACCATTGGTAGTTAGAGGTTGCACATGGTGGAGTTATAAAATTGAGAGCCCCTTTCTCTTTAATAGTGTTAATTATCTTTCCCAATAAAATGGTTATTTTAAGCTCATAGTGGGATCACGCATGCCTTAATTTTGAAGGTTAGGAAGAAAACATTTTAATTTGTACACCTTAAAAATCCATTTCTTTTGACAGAATGTTGGAATTGAGCATCAATTCATGACCCACCAAAAAACAGATATACACATTCTAAAATTTCGAAATGCCAGCGGCAGTGGCGGAGCTTGCCTAAAATTTTAAGGATAGCCACAACTATTATGAGAAACATTCATTTAGGTTCCTAATTGTGTGAGGGATTGTTAATATACTCATTGAATGTCTCAAAATTATATATATATATATATATATATATATATATATATATATATATATATATATATATATATATATATATATATATCTAAGTGTCTCTTTTGTAAGTCATTTTGGTTATAAAATGTGTCTGTAATTTGTTAGTCATTTTGATCCTCAAATGTGTTTTTTGTTAGTAAATTTAGTCCATAAAATTACTAACACAAAAGAGACACTTAGAGAAGTATTTACAATTTTAATACATTTAGTGACTATAATAACAGTGTCTCACACATTCTGGAACTAAAATAACTATTTGCCGAACTATAATATTAATTTAATAGTAAATGTTCCTTCATAGATTAATTTTAGGAGGATTCATATCCATTCCTACATTTGAGTAAAATTTGAGCATTTTGTTTTTAGTCCTTATAAAAAATTGGCTTAAAGGTATGTTTCGTCCCTGCAAATATCTCAATAATCTAGTTTGGTCCCTGCAAAAAACAAGTTTTAACAAATCCCCTACAAAAATAAAACACTTCCAGTTTGGTCCCTCTATTAACTTTCCATCCAAAAAAGGTGACGTGGCTAACGGAGATGACGTCATCAATGATGTCACTGCCTCGTGTCACATTCTTATTAGCCCATTGTGCCTCATGGCACTAATAAGCCACATCATCATCCCATGTCATCATGGACGCATGGCTTTGACAGCTCCACGTCAGTCACCAATGAATGAATGCCATGTGTCAGCTCGCATGGCAACGTGGAGGATAGTGTTATAAAAAATATAACACTTTTAACAAACATGGGATTTAAACCCGTGACCTAATTGTGATAAACACCGTAGTTACCACTGAACCACAAGCCAGCCTCTGAACATTTAACACACTTAATATGTATATATCTAATATCTCTATCTTCTTCAGAACCAATGAATTGAACCACTGAGAAACAAAAACGAATTGCACCAGAAATAAAAACGAATCGAACCAAAAACGAGATTCGATTTTGTTTTGATTATGAATTAAAAACGAATTGAACTAGAAATGAGATTCGAAATGAAATAAAAACGAATTGAATCATATATAAAACAGATCTAGAAAAGGATTCAATCAGATTGGATTTCCTTTTCAATTTCGTTTTGATTATGAAGATTTGAGTTTCAATTAGATCTTCGATTTGATTTTACAGTTTCAAAAATCGCGACCCACGAAACCCAGGAACAATTCCATCTCCATTTTTGTTTCACACGAGTGCTTCCAGATCTATTCCAGATTCGTTTTTGTTTTCCAGATCTGTTTCGATTTCGCTTTAGTGATGAAGATCTGCAGATTTCATTTCCGTTTGTGTTCACGATCAGTTTGATTATGAACACGAAATTAGGACAAAACTGATTTTGAACATTTGATTTTTAATCAGGGATTTTTCGTTTTTCTGCCTTTTCTGGGTTTACAAGGCTGAAGATGAAGATCAGTATTTTTCCAGATTTTTTTTTTAAATAAAATTAATTGCGAGCTATGTATTATATATTTGTAAGTGGATTACTCCCTCCGTCCCATATTATATGACTTTCTAGCCAAAAAAATTTGTCCCATAATACATGACTTTTTAGAATCCCAATGGAACATTAACGTTTCTTTCCTACCATACCCCTCATTATTTAATAATATTTCTTTCATAACTCTACTACTTTATCTTCCCAATGTTATTAATAAAGGTTAATTTGGTAAACTAATACACAATATCTCTTCGCCATACAAAATTAACTACTTTTCTTAATATGTGTATAATGACCCAAAACATCATATAATATGGGATGGAGGGAGTATTATACAAAAGTATTTATGTGGTTCAGTGGTAAGAATGAGAGTGTTTCACTACGGGGTCGTGGGTTCAAATCCCATATTCTACAAAATATTTAACTTTTTAGTAAGCACATGCGCCCCCACATTGCCATGTAAGCTGCCACGTGGCAGCCACCCATTGGCTGCTGATGTGGTACATGTTAGTGCCACGTTGCCCTGATGACATGAGATGATGACTTGGCGTGTCAGTGCCACGTGGCACAAAGGTCCAATAAGAATGTGACACGTGGCAGTGACATCATTGATGATGTCATGATGACGTCATCTCCATTAGCCACGTCAGTTTTTTTGGATAGAAAGTTAACAGAGGGACACTAAACTAGAAGGGTTTTGTTTTTGCAAGGGCTTTTTTAAGTTTTATTTGCAGGGACGAAACTGGACTTTGGAGATATTTGCAGGGACGAAACATACCTTTAAGCCTAAACAATTTCATACATTTTCATCTGTTAATGCTTTTAGTCCTCATAACTTTTAATAGCGCTTAGAAGTGCTATTAAAAGGCCCAAAAAAGAACTATTAAAGTCATGAGTGACTAAAAGCATTGATGGAGAAAACTATGGGGACTAAAAGTGAGTAAATTTTTTTATAGGGACTAAAACAAAATCCTCAAATTTTGTAGGGACCAAAAACATATTTAACCCTAATATACGAAAAAATTTGTATTTTATAAGGCCGAATTTTAAATGAAGTGTTGCCATTATAAAAACAAGCGAAAAGACGGGCACCCCATCCCCCTTTTTTCAGTTTTCCTATTACAACACAGTTAATTAATACTTATGTAGTCGTAGTTTTCTATGTTTTTGGTTTTTAATTCAAATTGCGTCTTCAATTTATTTATTGTCATATAAATAGTCAATAATATATCCATTTTGAAATATTCATATGACAATAAAGAGAGTCGTCCCAAACAATTTGAAAGCCCTGTTCGGATTTTAAAAATTAGACCCCTATAAAACATCAAACTAACATCTCAATACAACTTTAAGTTTCCTCTCTCCTCTAATCCAAAAAATGGTAGAATGCTTTCGTAAAAAAAAGTAATTTGTGCAACAATTTGTTTTTATAGTGAAATGAGAGGAAATATATAGAAGTGTTTGCAACAATTACAAAAAAATATATAGAAGTTCGATCCCTGCTTTAGGATTTTTGCGGAAAATTAAATTAAAATTTTAAAACATGGATTTAAATGTTAAAAATTTAAAATGTATGCAGCGAGGTTCGAACAAGAGTTCGGTGAGGCACATACGAGAGCTAACACCGCTAAACTAGCAGAGTGTTTTGTACAGAGTTTTCGAATATTATATATATATATATATATATATATATATAAATACACAACTAATTTTTTTGGTGTCCTAAAAAATGACTTTGGGCTGAGACCTTGTGCGGTAGCACAGGCCATACAGGCCCATGGCCGGCCCTGACAATAAATAAATTAAAGATGCAAATTCAATTAAAAGGAAGATAATGGTATAATAAAATAATATACCAAAAAATAATTTAAAGCAAGTGTACCAACATTAGGAGAAACATTTTGTCAAAAAAAATTAGGAGAAACATTAAAAATATTTCATTATAAATATTTCATTAGGAGCTAAGGGATACTGAAGGAGTGTACGAAAGGAGTACAAAAAGGAGGTCCCGGGTTCAAATCCCGGAAACTAACATTTCCCCCACCCCCCACTAACATTTCTTATCAAAAAAAAAATTATAAATATTTCCTTCAATTGTTCTCAAAAAATTTCTACAAATAATTATAAATTTTACAAATAATCCTATTGAATTCACATCCATGCCCATCTTTTCACATTTTTTCTTGATTTTGGAAATTTAATTTTGAATAAAAGACCGTTTGTGTAGTTTAGAGATAAAAAGAGATAATAATCGCACAAGTCTTAAGTAGTAGAGTTATAGATAAATTACTGTTACACAAAAGATTTATAGATAAATTAATATTTAAACTTTGAGAGAAGTAAGAAAAAATTCAAATTTAAATGTTTGAGGATTAGAATTATTTATAGCTAGCCAATATTTAAACCTATGTATATGCATAATTTTGTTTTCATATAGTAAGTATAGACTAGCAGAAATACAGGCAGAATTGTGTCCGTCTTTCTGCATTTTTTATAATGCATGTTGTTATGAATATTATTGGATATTGGATGTCCATTTCTCTTCTCCCATCATCTCCTTTATTATCTTTGTGTAGTGGCCTTTATGGTTGACTACTCACTTGTCCTTCCCCATCCTATAAATAAGGACTCACCCCCATATGTAAAGATGTACTTGTGAAGAGAAATACAAAGACTCCCAAATTCTATCATTCTCTCATTCTTTGGTTACTATAGTTTTGATTATTCTACAACACGTTATCAGCACGAAGCTCCAATAAATTAAGGTAATATTGGTAGTTATTTGTTCCATTATACTATTTTTTTGTGTTATATGCATTGTCTGGAATCAGAAACTTCTTTGTAAGGTTTACTCTTTTTTGTTTATAATGTAATTATTCAAGTAACATATTGATATGATATCAATGATATCATAGTTTGATTATCTGCGTGGTTTATTATCAGACTATTGATATGATATCAATATGATATCATCAGACTATGATCAAAAGCTCGTTATGATTGGATGCATTTGCGTTTACAAGATTTTAAAAGTGTAACTGCCTATAATTCTGCAGTATTTAGAATCACTTCCCAATTACAATTATGTGGAGAAAAAGTGACTGATGAAGATATGTTAGAAAAAAAATTCTCCACTTTTCATGCATCCAATGTGCTCCTGCAGCAGCAATATCGAGAAAAAGGCTTTCAGAAATATTCTGACTTGATTTCTTGCCTTCTTGTGGCCGAGCAAAATAATGAACTTTTGATGAAAAATCATGAAGCTCGTCCCACTGGCACTGCTCCATTCCCAGAAGTGAATGTAGCAACACACGATCACTATGGACAAACTCGTGGTCGTGGTCGTGGTCGTGCCCGTGGTCGTGGTCATGGCTATGGTCGTGGTCACGGTCTTGATCATAGTCACAGTGGAAATTACAAGAACACGTCTTTTCACCAGAAGTGGAAAAATGTTGGAAAGAATGAAAAAGGTGGGCAGAGTAGCAAAAGTAATGAAAATATTTGCTATCGTTGTGGAGGAAAAGGTCATTGGAGTCGTACTTGTCGTACACCAAAACATCTTGTTGATCTCTATCAACAATCAATTAAAAATAAAGATAAAAGGATTGAGAGTCATTTTGCTTATGAAGATGATGGTAATACAGATGCTACTCATTTGGATGTCGCTGATTTCTTTGCTGACCCTAATGGAAATATTGGTCACCTTATTGTGGATGGAAATATAGTCAAGAAGTAGATTTTCCTAAATATCACAATAATAATAAAGTTTGAGAGTGTCTTTGAATTTTCTATGATGTTTTGAATATTCTATGCTAATAATAATAAAGCTTTATATTTAAGTGTGTTTTCAACTTCTATAGATTATGTTCAAATAATTCAATCATAAAATTTTTATTCTTTCTCATGCTTCTCTCTTATCATATTCTTTTCTTCTTTGGATAGAATGAGTATTGACACTAGCATCAATAATGGAGATACGTGTCTTGTCGATAGCGGAACTACCCATACAATTTTAAAAGATGCAAAATATTTCTCTTATTTAGTGAAGCGAGAAACCAATGTTAGTACTATATCTGGCTCTTCAAAGATAATTGAAGGCTCCGGAAGAGCTAATATAATGTTATCCCGTGGAACAAATTTACACGTTGAGAATGCATTATATTCCCCCAAGTCTAGTAGAAATTTATTAAGTTTCAAAGATATCCGCTTAAATGGATATCATATTGAAACAAGAGATGAAGGAGGTATTGAATATCTCTATATAACAAGACATACTTTGGAAAAAATAAGTGTAGTGGAAAAGCTGCCCGCCTTTTCCTCTGGTTTGTACTACACTTATATCAGTGCAATTGAAGCACACGTTGTTGTAAACGAGAAATTTACAAATCACAAAAAATTTGTTGTTTGGCATGACCGGCTGGGCCATCCCGGATTCATAATGATGCGAAAAATAATTGAAAACTCATGTGGTCATCAATTGAAGAACCATGAGATTCTTCAATCCAATAAGTTCTCATGCACTTCTTGTTCACAAGGGAAGATGATAATTAGACCATCACCAACAAAAAATAGAAGTGAATCTCTCAACTTTTTAGAACGAATACATGGTGATATTTGTGGGCCAATACACCCACCATGTGGACCATTTAGATATTTTATGGTTTTAATTGATGCATCAACTAAATGGTCACATGTTTGCCTGTTGTCAACTCGCAACCAAGCATTTGCGAGATTGCTAGCTCAAATAATTCGAATAAGAGCTCACTTCCCTGATTATCCTGTCAAGAAAATACGTCTTGACAATGCTGCTGAGTTTTCATCTCAAGCATTTAATAAATATTGTGCCTCCATTGGAATTGACATTGAACATTCTGTACCACATGTTCATACACAAAATGGACTTGCAGAATCATTTATTAAACGTATAAAGTTAATTGCAAGACCACTTCTCATGAGATGCAAACTTCCCATTTCCACTTGGGGACATGCAATTTTGCATGCTGCAACATTGATTCGCATCAGGCCAACAAGTTATCATGACTCTTCCCCTTTACATTTAGTTTTTGGTCAAGAACCTAATATTTCCCATCTTAGAATTTTTGGATGTGCGGTGTACGTTCCAATTTCTCCACTACAACGCACTAAGATGGGTCCTCAAAGAAGGTTGGGAATATATGTTGGATATGAATCTCCATCTATTATAAAATATCTTGAACCAACAACAGGAGATTTATTTACAGCTCGATTTGCTGATTGTCATTTTGATGAATCAAATTTTCCAGCATTAGGGGGAGAGAATAAGCAGTTGGAAAGAGAGATCAGTTGGAATGTATCGTCATTGTCTCATCTTGATCCTCGAACTAAACAATGTGAACTTGAAGTTCAAGAGATAATTCATTTGCAAAGCTTAGCAAATCAATTACCAAATGCATTCACTGATCCAAAAGGTGTGACAAAATCATATATACCAGCTGCTAATGCTCCAATAAAAATAGATGTCCCTGTTGGGCAATCTAATATTGCAAATGAGTCCCAACCACGACTGAAGCGTGGTAGACCAGTCGGTTCCAAAGATAAAAATCCTCGAACAAGAAAAGGAGCTAAAAAGAAAGATGGTCCAGAGGAGGATATAGAAACTCTCAAAGAGTCTACAGACATAATTGACATTTCAGTCCCAGAAGAGATTGATCAGGTACCTGAAAGTCATGAAAATAAAGAGATCTCAATAAATTATGTCACTAATGGAATACAATGGAACCGACAGGATGTCAACGTTGATGATGCTTTTTCATATCATATAGCGCTAAATGTGATAAATGGTAATGAGGATCATGAACCAAAATCCATTAAAGATTGTAGACAAAGTGAGAATTGGCCAAAATGGAAAGATGCAATTGAAGCAGAATTAAACTCGCTTTACAAGCGAAAAGTTTTTGGACCTGTAGTCCGAACACCTGAAGGTGTGAAACCGGTTGGATACAAATGGGTATTTGTGCGAAAACGAAATGAGAATGGTGAAATTGCAAGATACAAAGCTCGACTTGTTGCTCAAGGGTTTTCACAAAGACCTGGCATTGATTTTGATGAAACATATTCACCTGTTATAGATGCAAGTACTTTTCGGTACTTAATTAGCCTTGTAGCATATGAAGGGCTTAATTTGCACATGATGGATGTTGTCACAGCCTATTTATATGGCTCACTCGATAGTGACATTTACATGAAGCTCCCTGAAGGATTTAACTTGCCTGAGGCACATAGTCTGGGATCTCGAGATGACTACTCCATCAAATTGAATAAATCTCTCTACGGGCTAAAACAATCTGGACGCATGTGGTATAATCGCCTCAGCGAATATTTGCTAAAGGAGGGATATACAAATGACCCTATTTGTCCATGTATTTTTATAAAAAGATCTGGAAAAGAATTTGCTATCATTTCTGTATATGTTGATGACATAAATATTATTGGAACTCCTGAAGAGATTCCAAAAGCTATAGATTGCTTAAAGAAAGAATTTGAGATGAAGGATTTGGGAAAGACAAATTTTTGTCTAGGATTACAAATTGAGCATTTGAAAAATGGAATTTTTGTACATCAAGAGGCTTATATAGCAAAAGCTTTAAAACGTTTCTACATGGACAAATCTCATCCGTTATCTACTCCTATGGTTGTTAGATCACTGGATGTGGAGAAAGATCCCTTTAGACCTCGAGAAGAGGGTGAAGAACCACTTGGTCCTGAAGTACCATATCTCAGTGCAATTGGAGCACTGATGTACCTTGCTAATTATACGCGCCCTGATATATCATTTTCTGTCAATCTATTAGCAAGATATAGTTCTTCACCCACACGAAGACATTGGAATGGAGTCAAGCATATACTTCGTTACCTTAGAGGTACAATGAACATGGGGTTGTTTTATTCCAAAGTACCCAAATTAGAATTAACAGGTTATGCAGATGCAGGTTATTTGTCAGATCCTCATAGTGGCAGATCACAAACATGTGGTGGTACAGCAATTTCATGGAGATCTGTGAAACAGACCATAACAACAACATCATCAAATCATGCAGAACTTTTAGCACTACATGAAGCAAGTCGGGAATGTGTTTGGTTAAGGTCTCTGATTCAACACATACAAGAGACTTGTGGTTTGTCTTCCGGAAGAATAGATGCAACAACAATCTATGAAGATAATACTGCATGCATTGCTCAGTTGAAAGAAGGTTACATTAAAGGAGATCGAACAAAGCATATTCTCCAAAATTCTTCTTCACTCATGATCTTCAGAAGAATGGTGATATAAGCATTCAACAAATTCGTTCATGTGATAATCTTGCGGACCTTTTCACAAAATCGCTCCCAAGCAGAATCTTTGAACGACTGGTACAAAAGATTGGTCTTCGCCGTCACAAAAATGATTGTCTGGATGAGGGGGAGAAATAAATAAATTTTGTAAAAAGGATATTGTACTCTTTTTCCTTCACTAGATTTTTCCCACTGGGTTTTTTTCTAGTAAGGTTTTAATGAGGCATATCCTCAATGGACATCCAAGGGGGAGTGTTATGAATATTATTGGATATTGGATGTCCATTTCTCTTCTCCCATCATCTCCTTTATTATCTTTGTGTAGTGGCCTTTATGGTTGACTACTCACTTGTCCTTCCCCATCCTATAAATAAGGACTCACCCCCATATGTAAAGATGTACTTGTGAAGAGAAATACAAAGACTCCCAAATTCTATCATTCTCTCATTCTTTGGTTACTATAGTTTTGATTATTCTACAACACATGTGTATATATTAATGCAATCGATTATTATTATTATTATTATTATTATTATTATTATTATTATTATTATTATTATTATTATTATTATTATTATTATTTTTTGATATTAATAGGGGCTAAGAAGCCCAAAGAAAAAAAACACAAATTACATAGGAATAACTCTAGGAGTAAAGACTCCATTACAATCAGCATGTACAAGGTGCAAGAGAACAACAGGAGGGTCATCACACACTTGCAAACCATCAACCCCATCACAGGCCATAGCAGCCAGCCCATCAGCAACCATGTTCGCTTCTCGGTATATCTGAGTAACTTTCACGCCCCAATCTAGGAGAAGTAGCTGCCTAATACGCACAAGGAGGCTTCTACCATCCATGTTTCCATTGTTGTTGCCATTAAGTGTAACACCTCGTATTTCTAGAACAATAAATACCTAAATATACAATTTGGTTCACATCAGAGTATAAAAAAAATTGCTTAGATATACATACTTACAAGAAACAGCGGAAACTCATACATAACATAGCTCAAATTCAAGTCATGATATCAAATACAGAGACAACGACAGAAAAACATAAACAACTAGGAATGAGTCAATCTTCAATCTTCTCCTCGAGTGTGGCAACTGACCATTCCGCCTGCTTTCCTGTTTCCTGTTCTCTGTAAAAACAACAACAGATGATAGGGTGAGACAACTTGTCTCAGTGAGTTCTACCGTGCCCACTTACTATCACTCGATTCATTTATAAAACCGTTGCAATGTAGTTAATTTATAACTACTTGCTCATATATATACTTTGCTCATTACCGACTGTGCAATAGCCACAATCTCTGTATGTAAAGTGCTATTATATATTATTAAGCCTCGTAATATAAATTTATAATTACTAGCTTACCAAACGAAACACTGACCGTGCAAACACCCACAATCTCGGCGAATCGTGCACCTATTGTAGCATACATCGGCCGTGCAAACAACCACAATCCCGATAACCCCCGCTAGTACTTTCCCCAATGATCAGGGCCTAGGGTGAGGGCTCATGACCTTCCCTTCCTAGTATGCCATTCGTTGGGCCGTCACTCAACTTGATATAATTTATATATCACGTACACCCGCATTGGGCCGACTTTCATATTCAATATATCTATATCTCACGCTGTCTATAACCCGTTTTGATGAATAATATACAAGACATCCGGCGTTATAACCACAGTACAAAATTGGACATATAATCCGTTTTGTTATTCAAAACGTGAACTCACACGCGGTCTACTTTTCGGTTTCTCGAACGATTATAACTTTCAAAAGAAAACGTGCATTATACAATTTAAATATATATATATATATATATATATATATATATATATAGTTAGGTCTTTGAATAAGCTTTCAAACGCACCTGAGAACACCTCAATTGGGTTCCCGGATCAAAAGTTATCGCGAAAACAAAATCAGTGTATTTTGCTGAAAACTGCAAAGCGTCGCGATGCGAACAAGTTCTGTCGCGACGCGAAAAGTTACAGAAGGTTTTCCGTTACAAAATAATGAAGGGTCGCGACGCGATGTAACGGGTCGCGACGCGATGGTTAGCAGAAATGCAGAAAACAGCTTTTCAAAACTCGGTTTTGTGTCGTTTTCCTTTGTTCGTTTTCGTTCCATTTATCCGATCATATCCCAATGCCAAAACAGAAAACATATCCAGCATTTCCAGTCCATAATCCAAATCAAAATCAATATAACGTATATATAATTTTATAAAAACCGTAAAACGATATTTTCTCGAAAAACGATTTTTCGACTCGATAAATGTTTTGAAATGAAATTAACCATAGAACCAGAATTTTCATTAGTTCAGAATCAATAATCAAAACCCTAATCGTGAGTAGAACTCACCCGGAATGACGAAGTCACAACCAATCGAAATTCCACGCAATGCTCAAGACGAGTATCCACTCGAACGGTCCCCGAATTTGATTCCGCGCTCAAACGAGCTTGAAACCGCTTCAAAACTAGCACCACCACAAAACCAGATACTGATGCATCGAAATTCAACAATGTAATTCCCTTCTCAGGACGATCTAACCTCAACTCCGGGAACGCGGCCATTAATCTTCAAATCCGGCTTGGCAGCATCTGTAAGCTGTTTTGCAACAGACATAACTAATTCAATTCTTAACCAAAATCATTCAAACTAGTGCCTGGTGTGTAGATAATTTTGTCTACTTTCATATGGTTCAAGCCACACACTGATATGATGAGTATTCAGGGAGTTATGGCTAAAACACTGAGACTGATTCAAAACTGACCCTAATTCAAAAGTAAAACTTGTAAATCATTTTTCTCCCACAATACTCAGTCAAATTAAGTGGTTCTTGTGCCTAAACTTAAGGATTTCGTGTCTACTTTCTGAATCAACAAAAATGAACTTCAAAGGACGTGTGTGTTGAGAGATACATCGAAATTACCTAGACTGTCCAGAATGGATTTGCTGCAGTATTTTCTAGCAACCATGTTTCCTTCTTCCAACCATCTTGTCTCCACGAATCTTTCCTCTAACTCACTCCAATCAATAATGTGGCTTCAGCTCTAACCTACTCTGACTTCATTTTGGACATGCAACTCCATTTTACAATGTAGCCCCAATTCTACCTCAACCTAGACTTCATTTGCACATGCAAGGTAGATAGGGGTTCAAAACTCCATTAATGGTCACAAGAAGCTTTGAGCTTTGACCATGGAAGAACAGAACTGGAGATGAATCAGTAGCTGGAAATGGTACCAATGTGAAGAGAATAGGAAATGGGAGAGATTGGTGCAAAGAAGGCCTACATGCATTGAAGGGATGATGACTTCCTTCACTTCCTCTCCTTCTTCCACTTCGCATTCTCCCTCTCTTTCACCTTCTTTTTCTTCTGATTTCAGAGGTTTGGCTAAAATGAGGGAGTGTGGAATTTCAGTTGGGTTAGGGGCTGATGTGTTTTAAAAAGGAAGGGAAATGACCAAAATGCCCTTAGCTTAAAACTCCCATTTGCTCCATTTTTAATCCATCAAGCACTCATCAATTCATATGACTTAGGAATTTTTATACCACTCTCATGATCCTACTATGACTAGGACCCAATCTATCATTCATTAATTGACACATCGTCGATAAGAGGTGAAATGACGATTTTGCCCTTGTGCTCTAATTTCCACAACAACTCTCAGAATCCAATTAAAATTGCAGATAGTTCACACGATTGAGCAATTAAATATTGCTTTCACGATATAGCCATATCCGAGACTCGATTTATCCTTTAATCGAATGACAAATCGAGAGTTTATTTCGTAAACCGATATTAACGAAACTAGGGGTGTTACATTAAGTAAGGTGGTTACCACCTGAGAATCCATCTGAATCTCCACATTAGTATATCCTCTACTCCTCGCCATAGTTAACCCTTCCAAAGCTCCCCAAAGTTCTGCAATATAAGCGTTAGCCTCCCCCAAGTGGCGCATAAAATCACCCAGCCAACGCCCCTGGTAGTCCCGCAAAACACCACCACAACCTCCAATTCCACCCTTCGACGCACCATCGGTGTTGAGGACGACACACCCCTCTATCGAGGGCTTCCAAGAATCATTGATACTAACCTTCCGCTGCTTGACTAACAGGCTGAATTGCTCCTTGCTCCGGAAATAATTATCAACATAGTTCCGAATAATGATCTCAGTAGCATGGGGAAAAACAAACGCAGCATCATGAGTTTTCTTGTTGCGCCAAATCCATAGAAAATAACAAGTAGTAGCCCATATACTCCTCCAATACGATCCTTCACTTGAAGAAACATTTGATAGAGCCCAATCACCAAACGAACAACCATAGAAATTGGAACGCAAGTGATTAGGAACTAATCTCCTCCAAGTAGTGAGAGCAAGGGGACAATCCCTTAAGACATGTAAAATTGTTTCATCGACCCTTGGGCAATGATAACAATCCGTCGTGTCACCACTCCACCGACTACAATAAACCTTTGTTGCTAGCTTCCCATGTAAAATCTGCCACGCAAAACTCTTGACTCACTCAGGAACCTCAAGACGCCACACATCTTTCCAATGAGAAGAAAGAGTGTCAACACCATTACCACGGATACAATGATAAGCACTAGCAACCGAAAAAACACCTGAATTCTCTCCAGGCCAATAAGTGATATCAAGACCCATAGAAGCTGCTGGAGCTGGGCACGACAGCAGCTTATTCAATAACCTTTGCGGAAGCAAACCATTAAGAATACTCCATTTCCATTGCATGTTCTCATCCACGTACTCAATAACCTCCCCCCCTTCAAATGCTCGGGTACGAAATCCACTAGATCAACAAGGGAGCTTTTGTTATCTAGCCAACGGTCCAACTAAAAACGCACTGTATTACCATCCCCAACATCCCAAGCTTCCTGGAATTTAATCTCCTCCCAACATTGGTAAATAGCTTTCCAAATATGGGAATCGTAAGCCTTGCAATCCAACTCACCCCTAGCCCACGCATTTCGCCCATACTTGCCAATCAAAACTTGACTCCATAGCTTGTTCTCATCGGGCTTAAGATTCCAAGCTAGTTTCATAAGGCACGCCTTATTCATATCCACCAAAGACCGAAGACCCAAACCTCCTTGAGCTTTAGGAAGAGTAAGAGTATCCCACTTGATAAGATGAAGCTTGCGATTCTCATCATTTTCACCCCAAATGAATCTTCGTTGCATCTTCTCAATCTCTTTCAAACACGCCTTCGGAATGAAGTTTGTCATCATGGGATAGATAGGAATAGCTTGAATCACTGACTTGGCCAAAGTTACACGCCCACCAAAAGATAGATGGCTAGCCTTCCACCCCGAAAGCCTTTGTTGGACACTCTCCAAGAGATAATTGAAATCCCGCTTCTTTGGAACACGCCCAAGAAGAGGTATTCCTAGGTACTTTCCCATATTCAATGTGGTTCGATACCCAGACATGGCCCCTAGACGCCTTCTTGTGCGAGTGTCCACATTCTTGGAAAAGTATATACTTGTTTTATCAGTGCTTACCATTTGTCTGGATATATCACAAAAACTGTTGTAATACCCTAATTTTGTCCTATCCAAAAAAAAAAGAAATTTTATTTATTTTTGAGAAAAATAATATTCTTTTTTTTTTCATGCCATGTTTTATTTTATTTTTAGTTTGCTACAAGTTTTAATTTTTGAAAAAAATAATAACTAGAAGTATCAAAACAAAATAAGCAAAGGAGGAAATAGGGGAGGTTTGTAAAAAATATATAGAGGTGCATTTAGGATTGGGCCATCTAAAGCCCACTCCTCCACCAAACCCAATCCATATCCTAACCCTAACCCATATCCAACTCCTCCACCAAGCCCAATCCAACTCCTCCACCAAACCCAATCCATATCCTAACCCTAGCCCAATCCAACTCCTCCACCAAACCCAATCCATATCCTAACCCTAACCCATATCCAACTCCTCCACCAAGCCCAATCCAACTCCTCCACCAAACCCAATCCATATCCTAACCCTAACCCATATCCAACTCCTCCACCAAGCCCAATCCAACTCCTCCACCAAACCCAATCCATATCCTAACCCTAACCCATATCCAACCCATAACCCAACACACAACTCCATCCAACCCACTCCAACTAAACCCTAAATTCGAATCCCCCTTTTCCCTAAAATATGTCCACATTCACTCTCCCCCCTAGCCTTAAAAATCATCCACATTTATCCCCTAATTCCCCTCCATATTCGACCCCACCCCCTATTATCCCATGGTCAAACCCCACCTTTCTCCTTTCCACACTCCACCCCTCTCTTTTCTCTCAATCCCACTTCCACACACAACCCCACTTCCCCATATCTCCTTTCCCCATACACTCCACCCTTCCCTCTCTCCTCTCCCAACGGCTCTCCCCCCTTTTCCTACGCCCCCCTCTTCTCTCTCTCTCCCTCACACATCACTCAACTCACTCTCTCTCACACTCAACCCTAAAGCTCTCTCACACTCAAACTTCACTTCATCCTCTCTTTCTCTCCCTCACCTACGACTTCTTCCCCTCCTCTCACACACTCATTTTCTTTTCTCTTCACACACTCATCCATTCTTCTCCCTATCACACACTTCACACTTGGCACTCCTCCTCACACACAACACTCAACCTTCCTCTCCTCCCTCACATAAACCTACGGCCCTCCTCTCCCCTTATCTCACATGTCTTTTTATTTTTTCCCCTTCAACAACTACCTCCAAACCTTCACCCCTCCATCATATCAAACCCTTCTCAAGTCAGAAAAAATACTGTACAAGGCATGGTTGAAGTCAGAGAAAACGAAGAAGGAAGAAAAAAGAGTTTTTTTTCTTTGTATAAATAGAGGGGAGGCCATGACTTTGAAAAAAAAAAAACGGTTTTAGAGGAGGAGGAAAGCATTTTTTCGAAAAAAGAGGGACTCTTAGAAAAGAAAAAAAAATCTTCTGAAAAAACTAGGGCTTCTCTTCTCTTCCTCCTTCCTAGATTTTTTATCAGTTTAAAAAGTTCACTTGTATTGAAGAAATTCGAAGAAGGAAATTTCTTCAACATTTCTGGATTTGTTCAAGGTACAAAAATGTAATAGTTTGTAGTATTGTTGCTTTTTTTTGTAATTTTTAGTTATTATAATTTTGTTCTTATAATCATTGCCATTGTATTTTAATTATTGTTGTTCATGTTTTTTTTCGTTTTTTAGTTACTGTTTTTATTTTGTTGTTGTCATGTTTTTATATTAGTTGCTGTTTTTTTATAAATATTAGTTGATGTTTTTATAAATATTGGTTGTGCTTTTTTTTAATAAATTATTGTAATTTTCGGACTAAAAAAGTGCTAAAAAAATATGTTGTTTTTTAAAAAAATGGTTACTAATTTTCGGACTAAAAAAGTGCTAAAAAAATATGTTGTTTTTTTAAAAAATGGTTACTAATTTTCGGACTAAAAATGCTAAAAAAAATATGTTGTTTTTTTAAAAATGGTTACTATTTCCGGATTTAAAATAAACCAAAAAATGTGTGTTCCTTTTTATTTAGGTACTAATATTTTCGGACTAAAAAAGAAAGTAAAAAAAATGTTGTGCTTTTTTAAGTAATTTATT
>CM076846.1:163786551-164045850 GCA_039519185.1 Astragalus membranaceus | reverse complement strand
TGCAAGCAGACTATCAACCACGACGCCCCTAGGATAAAACAGCCCAGTTACGATTATGACTGCACAGTCAGTAATCGTTCGAGATATACACCTCTCAATATGGTTTATAACCACTCAAGAATATGGCTCGTATGCCACTCTTAGAGAAGAAGAAGAAGAAACGAATATTTATGAGGGAGAAGAGAAGAGAACTCGGAACTGCATCGAGTTTTCGGTGTGTTGAACGAATTGGGGGAAGGCCTCTTTTATAGGCTTCAATCACCGGCTTCGTGCGCAAGTCATGGATCCTTCGCACGTCTAGCTGACTTGGAGCGCAAGTTCGCAACGGTTCGTCGAATCTGGACAAGCACGTTCCAAAAAAATAAAATATAAGTTTAATTAATTTCGCAAAAAATACTTTACACCTCACAGCCCGGCCGGTTGGACGGCGGTGCGCGTGTGTGGTGGTCAGTTAGAGTGCGTGCTTGCCCATTCACCTTCTTACACGCTTTCGCCTTCAGATTCTATATGCTTTATCTCTTTATCCTTGGGTCTCTTCTTCTTCTTCTGGTTCTAAAAGTTTGATTCGTTGTTTTTTTTACCAGGTTGTTATTCTATATTTTCTTGCATTTTTAATTCTTATTTCAGTAAACATCCCATTTCATTGCCAACACAGTTTTATCGCCTACAGTTACAGTATGCTCTATATGTTGTTCTCCTCTCAATCTCTTTTGCACTTCACCTGTTTGATATTTTGTTACTTTGGGAATTCATTGTTTTTTCTTTTACATTTCTGTTCCTAAGTGGTAATGTTGAGTTTTGACTGTCGCAGACTTCAGATATATTACAAGGTTTGAAAACTCAGAATATTGCATTTCATCATCCCTTCAGATATATTACTACCTTCACTAATATGTCTTCATTTCATCAGATATGAGAAAAAGAAAAAGCCTAAGATAGATAGAAAGAAGGAGGTCATCTACTCATCTCACGTTGAATACTATGAAGTAAAAAAAGGTAAATTAATTTTAGTTTTTCTTTAAAAGATTTTGGGTAACTGATACTTCAATTCAAGCCACCGTGAATTCATACCAGACCAAATTCTACTAGGGCCAATAGAATGTTAATCTTTCTCAAAATTTATCAACCTTTATCCCTCCTCGCATGTATGTGTACTTAATGTATTGCTTTGCTAATGGGGTTGAGGTTCGTTCTTTATCTTTTTGGTCATTGAGAGAAGTCACTGATAGTTTGCTTGAGATGAATCAGGAAGTAGTTAAAGTTATTTTGGATTGCAAGCAAGATATATGGGGTAACAACTAACAAGGATTTGTTCTCCTTAGTGAATGATTATTTTGATAATAGTTTACAGACATTAGAATTCTGTAATTCTCTTGAGAAATGCTTGAGGAAAGCACGCGAAAATCAAGCGATGGTTAAGTCAGTAATTACTTACTTTGAAGAAGTGCAGAATGGACTTGAAGGGGGAACTTGTGTGAAGACATTACAAGAGTTTAAGAATTTTTAGGATGCTGGTGATCCTTTTACTGAAGAGTTTTATTTGTTGTTTCAGTCGGTTTATACGCAGCAAGCATCGATGTTGAGGAAACTGCAAGTTCGAAAGAGAAAGCTTGATAAGAAGTTGGAAGGGTTAAGACATGGAAGAGGGTATCAAATGCTATTTTTGTAGATGCTTTTGTTTCTGTGTTGATTTTCTCAGTTGTTGCAATTGCTGCTCCACCTGTTGTAACAGCTTTAGCTGCTGCTTTGGTTGTTCCAATAGGATCAGTTGGGAAATAGTGCAATTCACTTTTTAAGGGATATGAGAAAGCTGTTAGATGAAAAAGACAAATAAATACGATGCACATACACTACCACTGATCACACCCGTGTTCGAATTCGTGAGCCAACATCCACGTATTGCTGAAATTGTCAAGGAAACAACTGTGAGGGCAGAGATCTGGGCATGTATCGTGCAATCAGCAAACACAGTATTAAATTTTAAAAAGACAGTGTGAAACAATTTTAAATTAATGAAATAGAGTCGACGACTTAAATTAATAATGATTATAATCGAAACGTGGTTATGTACAGTACTATATGAATCCAATTTGCCCCTCTACCTAAACTTCATTTCTGTGCCACCAAAGAATCAAATTCTATATTATACGTTTCACAACCTACTAAGGGCGACAATCTGTTCCTCAATCCCCTATCTCTCCATATGCAAATCCTTCCTTTCTTCACGTAAAGCATTCGAATTGGCAGGGTCCAATCCAACCCTCCAGCTGTATATGGTCAATTTTCACTTACCAAATCCAACCTAACCATATGAAAAAAAAACAACCATCACCTTTTACTTTCTATGTACACAAAGCCCAAACTTGAAGCAAGGAATATATGCTATTAAAGTTGGAAATTATCTTCCACACTCAAAAAATTCCCTCTTTCCCCCACCCTTTCTACTTTTAAGAATAAGATTTGATTAAACCCAAGTTGTAGAGATTCCTTCTCACTAGGCTACCTATAGACAATAACACTGCAGCACCAATTTCAACTGATTGATTTTCCCTCTCTGCCTTCTGATTAGATACAAATGGCAACCCCTTCACTTTTAAATTGTTTAACCCAATATTCTGCCTAACAGATTCGATGATTTTATTGTCAGCTGGGTATCCAATTGCATCTGTTACATAAAAAACATTTGAGACAAAATCTCCTGTGGTAGTTATCTCGGCCCTTGTCACATTTAGCCCATTCTCTCTAAATGTTCTCATCACCTCTGCTAGAAGCCCTTTCCTATCTTCTGTGCATAACTCTAGCCTAACACCCTGCATTCAAATAATTAGCAATTATTTAATCTTAAACCTATTAAGCAAATAACAAAAGTGAGAATATAAAATTATCATACCTCAGATGCTCTTCTCTCCACTGCTGCTTGCAAACATTCAATCACACGTTGACGCTCTGGCTCTGAACTAATTGGAGTGCCATCCCTATGCCTTATATAAAACTCCTGCAATGACAATTCAGTTGTCATTAATTAGCATATAACCAAACTACTTACAGTAAAACACAATGCATCTGATGTCTAATAATTACCATGTGCGCTTGATCATTTGTTGAGTTGATATTTGCGTGGAATACAACATATTCCATGTCTGTCAAATTACAGACAACATCAAACAATAACTTAATTCGATCCTTGCACTGAACATTAACAACCGAATAACCCCTTTCAGCCCAATTTTGGACAGTCACTAGTGGTGTTTCAGACGTATACTTGAAAATGGGATTCTTTTGGAAATCACGGTCAGCAAACATCAATTGGTGGAGCCTTCTTTCAGGGTGTACAACAGCATAAGAGATGGATGTTTTTGCATTTCTAATGTCATTATCTCCCTTTAAAACATTTCTTAAACGTGCTTCAAGGCTATTAATTTTCTTAGAGTCCTCTATAGGTGTCCCAGAATCGCAGTCTTTTACATAGATTAAGGAAGCAAAACGACCATTGTGAGTCCAAATTTTAGCATCTACCACATCATATTGCAGCTCAGCCAAAACAGCAGATACCTCCGAAAGAAGACCAACACGGTCTGTGCCCGTTAATTCCAAGGCAGTTAAACCGTTTTTTTTGATTGGCTTTTCCGTTGTGAATGCTGCCAAGTGACTGAAACAACATTAACAAAGAAATCAAAGCGTTATTATGGAATCAATTTTAAATAGTAACATATGAAAATTAAATTAGAACTTTAAAAACACTATTAAATTATTAATACCTGTTCAATATATCTTAATACACTCTCATCCGTTAGCTTGTTTCCGTTTTGATCAGTAACATGGAAAACTGTACATTGAAGATCAAAAGATTAGGGTTTGGTAAATCAAAATTATCATTGAAACGAAAGAGAATGGAAAATTAGTTTACCATCCATGAACCACTTGCCATCAGAAGAAACGTAAGCTTTCTTAATTGATAGGTTCAGATCGCTTAGCACTTGTACGGCTTCCAAGAGAATCCCAAGCTTTCTGGCGCTATCAAACTGTGAATTTAATCAACTCATAAAAATTAGTATCATACTATTTACCTCTGAATCACATTAAAACCACAATTTGCGGTGAAAAAACAAAATCAAAGATTTTATTGCGCTATTACCTTGACAATTGTCGAAGTGGAGCAAGCAGCATTGTCAATTACAACCCTGTTTCGTGGTAAAAATATCAAAGTCAGTAAATTACAAAAATTAAAATTATACATAGCCATTGGAAAAAGAAGAATCTCTGTGAAAAAGGAAATAGAGTGAGTCATAGACACAAAGGAAAAAGTCAAAAAATTGGTAAACTACTTTCTTCGGTGGGAATTAGGAAAATCTCCTTTTCTCGCTCTACGAGATTATCACGACTTTTGAGCAATGAGCACTATGTTAGAAAATTTGAAATTTGAAATAAATAAAAGAAAATCAAATTTGTGAGGAATTCTGGAATTAGGAAGATTCAGAAAAGACTAATTCCAGTTTGAAGAAAATCAAACAGAAAAGGATAAGAGACTAGAGTCGGAACAAAACTGTAAACCACACCCAACTAACAAAACAGAAAATCATTGGAAAGAAAAAGAATAGAAATATTATTGAAGTTAGTTAATTGTAAAATGTAAATAGACAAACCTGGGTGTGTCCATACGAAATACGAGTTTTTCGTATTCGTCCTTACAGGCTGACCATTCCATCTTTGCAGTTTAAAGACACGAATAAGTTTGTAGCTTGACAGAGGCAGTAAGAAAAGAATAAACCTTTGTGACTGTTAATCACAGGGATAACAGCAAGCCGGTTATAAAGGATCAACAGACTCCCGAAACGACGGGTATCAGAGAATCAAAACGACGTATTGAGTAAATGCGTGTGATGTGTCTGAATCTCTGGCTCAGAATCAAAACCTCTATAGATGGAAGTTATTTATATTTCGAAACGGTGGCTTTAAATGCATTAACCCTCTTCGATCAAATCGGCTTAAACCAGCCGTACCAAACTCTCGTATTCCCTCTGCGTTGTGTTGTGTTGTGTCCTGAGAGTGGGAGAGTTACTATTCTCTCTCTCTCTCTCTCTCTCTCTCTTACTTATAACAAGAGCAAATCACGCCTCGATCTTAACTCTACTACCTCTTCTTCCTCCTCAAACATATAACGACATTTTATTCTTGCTCACCTTATTTTATTTATTATTTTATTAATTTATTTAATTAAATTAGAATCCACGCCTTAGCTGATAGAGAGAAAGAGATTTATGAGGCAGTGTGACATGGCGTGACTAACGCTTGCTCTTTAATCTACCCGTACTGACCGGGCTTACTATTTTTACTGTTACGGGTAGTCACCAATTAGGGTAGTTAACGTGCCAGCTGGGACGACACGTGGGATCCGCAGGTGTTGCTTTGCGTGCTTTGGACTCAACAGCATAGCGGCAACAACAGAAGGGTAGTTGATTGATTCTTTGATTAACCAGCGAGGGCTGACCCACGTAACATGCTAACAATCGAGTAAACTTGGTAATTAAGGTGTAGTAATACGGCAATTATGACGTACGAACGTGACGACGACGCCGCTTATTTGGGTCTTTCCCCGTCCCATTGTTTCGGCCAAGTTTTGGTTGTATTTCTCTTCTTGTACATGGAGTATCTTTTATTTTATTTGGTGGATCATCCATTGCCAGTAACCTGTAACCCTAAATTCAAAATCCTATTTCAATAATTTGTCTCCTGTTTGCCGGCATTTAAATACTAATTCATTATTGATAGTTTCCTTTTCGACAACAATTTATTTTTGTCTCCTGTAATTATTTTTCCTTAATAATAGCATTTCTAGGGTCAGTTTGTGTAAACTAAGGCTCTGTTTGGCGCTTCGCATTCACTAGCAGGTAAAATTAGCATATTGATTATAGTGGGTGACAAATATAAGTGTTTGGTAAGCACTAGCGTTTAATATTGTTTGAAACGCTACTTCAAATAGCGTTTTAGCGATGACATGTCACTTTTTTTTGACATTTTTACCCTTATTATTATTTTTAAATTACTTCATTTTCTTCATTAAACATTATATAATCATTAAATAATTTGATTATTAATTAAATATTTGTTATGTTATTTTACATTTATCGGCTATTTTAACCGCTAGTTTTACCAAACATATAATTTGCTATCAGCTAACTTATCTGCTATCCACTAGCTCATCCGCTATTTGCTCATCCGTTAATTTATCTGCTATTTTTTATCAAACAGAGCTTAATTATCGCCATAGCAACAATGCCCTGAAATCAATTTTACTAGAAGGAGCCGATAACAAGAAGTGCAATTTCGCAGATTTAGCTCTCTTTCAAATTATAATACAGAAAAGTTCCTATTAATAAGATCATTTGTTACCCAGATACTCTACAATAAACTGTACTAATTAAAAATTATTACATATTTCTTTTATTTTATTAACATAATCTTTTCTATCTGTAAAAAGGGATTCTACTATAATAATATCATAATAACGGTTAAGAACCCACATTCTATGTAAAAAAAAAAGAACCCACATTCTATAATTAATTTCCGCAACATCATTTTTTTATTTGATAAATAACATCATATTTTTTGTTGAAGTTCAAATCATGGGGTAGAGATGCGTCAAAAAAAATGGGGTAGAGTTGACATTTACGGTTGACAAACAAATTTTTTAGAGTTGACATTTATTTGCATTAGTATATCCTTTTTTGATAAAAAGTGCATTAGTATATCCAAAATTTTAATAATGGACCTCCATATTTTTTAACAAATTCAGAGGATTTAGTTCAAAAACCAAATTTTTTGATTCAGATCATTGATGGCTATTATGGAGTGTCTCAACGCTTTCAACGAAAGATTAATTTATATTTCTACTTAGAAAAAAATTATGTATTGATCAACATCGATCATCGAATTAATCTCCACTCAACTTGTTCACCGACAAATTTCGCAATGTAAAGTCCCCATCACTTAAGTGTTTTTTTCCTCTAATCATTGAATTAATTATTACACCCATGAAAATATGTTTTATACCATGAATCATACTTCATTATTTTACAACCAACACCATTGGCCCAATGGCTTAATATACCCTGGGACACAGGGGTTGACCCAGTGCTCTCGGGTTCGAATTCCGCAGTAAACAAATTCGGTGTTGGCCAGTGCGAAATTTGATCCTAAGCACGAGTAGAGATTAGCCTTTCGTTGAAAGCGTTGGGACACTCTGTGGGTAGCCAGCGATGCTCTAACAAAAAAATACTTCAATATTTTACCATATTGTGATCGCATCTTAAGAGTGGAGGGAGGGAGGGAGGGAGAGGGAGAGTGGGTGAGAGAGATAGACTTTTTATTGTTTGGTTTAGGAGAGAAATAGGATAGAGATAAAGGGAGATGATTAGTTTATTACCATCTATGTGTTTGGTACAAGAGAAAGATGGAAGAGAGAAAGAGAGAAGAGAGTGTGTGTCAAACAATAAAAAGAGAGAAGAGGTTCTCTCTTCCTCTTTCTCTCCTACCAAATACACCATTAATGATGAATTAGAATAGTGTTTTTGAATCGTTTAAAATAATACCATATTATGATTAGGTTTTTGAAAAAAGTTGATTTGAAAAGATCATCGATAATGAAATATAATTGAACGTTTTTAAATTATAATGTGAAGGCATGTGTGGCTACAATAGTGGAAGCCATTGGTAATCACATTGAGTATTTCCAAACGAATGTTGATGTAGTTTCATATGGAGTTTCCAGTGACAGTACTATGGATCACTAATGAGTAATGACTACGTTTGAATTCACGAACGTTGAGTGCTTCAGAGAGATTCGTATTTGGGGCTACATATTTGAGAAGGCCAAACAATGAAACATCCAACTTCAACTACGAATTGGAGAGGAATGTGGCTTTTCAGGTATGTTAGGTTCTATTGATTGCATTGGGAAAATAAAAATTGTCCAGTCTTGTGGAAAAGTAAATTTAATCGAAGTGGTCATGCCAAACTCTCAAAATTGTCATTTGTCATGTACTTTTTGGCAATGCATGTTCAAAAAGTGATATTAACGTGTTAAACACATTTGATGTGTTTAGTGATGTTTTGAAAGGAGAAGCTCCAGAGGCCCTCCCAAACAACTTAAACAATTTAGAGACACTATTTAAATAATAAAAATTGGGCTTTTAATTAGATTTAAAACAATTTTTTTGAGCAATTTGTTTTAATGTTTAGATTTAAAATAATGTTTTAAGAACCAGACCGGTGGCCGACTCGATGAATGGTCAAACTGAGGGGTCTACAGTTTAACTGCATGACTATTGACTCGGTCTCAAATAAAAAAATTTCAAATTTTTAGGATCTATAAATTTCATGTATACAAAACTTAATTTACTAAAATAAAAAAACTCATGAAAAACTAATGCATTGAGTCTCTGTTATAAGAAAAAGATTATATTTTTATAAAAAAAGAATATAATGACCGTAGAGAGTACCAAAAATTGGTACAATGCTTTTCTAAAAATAGAATTTGAACGTTGGTTTGTTTTTATATTGAACCGAGATGTAATAGATAAATATATTTCCAATTATTTGACAATATCATCTGTGGTGTAGTGGTATTGACTTGAGTGTCTTTGGATCAGGAGAGAAAGAGGGAAGAGAAAAAGAGGTGAGAATTAGAGTAGATTAGGAGGGTTGTTTGGTTTAAGGGAAAGAGAAGAGAAACACGGAAGAGAGAGTTGTGTCTCTTGGTTTGGTTGGAGCGAAAGAGAGAATAGAGAAAGAATATTAATTTTGAAAGGACAAAAACACCCCTATCTGTTTGATTTACTTTTTTAATTTAATTGACTTAGTATTTTTTTGACAAGTAGTATTTATTTTGATTATTTAATTAAATTAGCTAAATATTTATTTTAATTAGCTAAATAATTATTTTAGTCATTTAACTTAATTAGTTACATATTTATTTGAGCTATTTAATTTAAGTTTATAAAGTGTCACATCCTATAAATTATAATAATTGTTATTCATGGTAAAAGTAATTTAGCTGAACTAAGTGAGTGTGGCACAAGTGGTAAGTTGCTTGGGCCCCTTAAGCATTTAGTCAGGGGTTCGATCTCTGGCCGGTGTGTATGGAGAGACATCGTTTGGGACAGACATCGTTTGGGAGAGGTCAGCCCTTAAATGAACTCCTGTACCTCGAGGGATTAGTCTCCACAGTCGCCGTGGAGGATATATACCCGGGTTTACCCAAAAAAAATTAATATAGCCGAGGACAAAATGGTAAAAGTAAAATTTAAGAGCCCTTTCTCTCCACTTGTGGAGAGATTACAAAAATCACTAAACTAATCATCCCTCACTCTCTCTTTTCTATTTCTCTCCTTAACCAAACATGTCAAAATCACTCTTTCTTTCCTTACTCTCTCTTCCCTCTTTCACCTCAAACAAACACACCCTAAAACAATCATCCCTCACTCTCTCTTTCTCATTTCTCCCCTCAACCAAACATGAGAAGATCACTCTTTCTTTCCTTACTCTCTCTTCCCTCTTTCACCTCAAACAAACACACCATAATGGATTCAAATCCTGATTTGGTCATTTTGCGGAAATGTCATACAATTTTTATAAAACCGATTTAAAATAATAAAATGTCTCAAAGAGGATCGAACCCGGGGATAAAACTACGCTATCCGACAGGACTACCACTGCGCCAGGAGAGCTATTAGATATGGTAGTATCGAATATTACTACATATAGATTCTGAACAATTTTTTTTTTTTTGGGCCCTAATTGATCCGGCCAGGACATTACTATTACTATCGGACAGGACTACCACTGGCTCATTGGTGTCGCTTGCTACTTGAACGAAGGTGATGGTGAAGTCGAGCTAAATAGTTGTTGGTCGCGTTTAGAGCTCCGGTGGGGTGTATCTGCGATGACACTCTGACGCCCAAGTCAGTGGGGTAATATTCGAGCAGAGTAACGTTATTGGTAAAAAGCGTACCTGTCAGCTGAGGTCAGACCTCTATATATAGTGCCAGAGGCTCTACGGGCAACTGTCGGATCGCGTACGGCTTGATCTGAGCCGTTGATCATGTGGATCTAGGACAGGCCTCTCTGCTTCGCTAATTGGGCCGCTTGTGGCCGGCCCTGTGACAATGTTGGGCTCCGGCCCAGTCCGGAACAGTTGCCCCCCAGGCCGAAGCCGTCCATAGGGACGGGTTCGGGCCTGAGAACGATTGTTCCCAAAGGAGCGTCTTTGCCTTCATATGGTTGCCCGCTCTGAGCAACGGGTTCTTCTTTGCCTTTTAGTGACGTGGGGTTCTGAGTTTGATGGATGTGACGTTTCGTCTTTCGAGGTGACAGTCGTGACCTTTTGCGTTTCCCAATGGGGGCGCAATGATGGTGGTTCAATTTTCGAGGGGCGTCATTTGTAACACCCTATTTCTACCCGGCAATTTATAATAAAAATATCAGAGTGTAAAAATCATTTTTAAGTACATCCAGAAAGGGATGCTACATTTACTTCAAATCAACAAACACAAATTGATAATAAATCATCATTTCAAAAGACATGATACGTAGCTCATCAAATAATGGGAGAACCCTCAACAACTAGTCAGTCTACACAATAATAGTTCATCATCACGCAGCGGAATAAAAGGAAACAGTTCCCAAAACATTGTTATAACGGTACTAATACAAAACATCCAACAGTATCACATAACATAACAACTAAAGTAGCTAATGTTCGCCCCCCAGGTGCTACGTATCAGAGCAACGACCGACTCGAGGAATGAAGGGTTAAAAGCCTTCACATACTGTTACCTGTAGAGTAATATTCAACATAAGGGGTGAGTTTCAAACAGTATAATAAAGTTCATAATAGGCAATATGCCAGAGTAATGAACTACATCAATCCCATATAACAACAACATCCATATTTACATATATATATATCACAACAGTATCAACATATATACTTCTATAACAACCACATATAGCAACTATGGTAATATCACCAATGATATGAATAAATGTATCAAATGCAACCCACATGGGGAATATGCATGTGGTACCATCATCGTCAATAAATTTGCCATTGGGCACATCGTCAATATTTGAGCATCATCATCGTCAATAGCTCGAAGGCCGAAACCTTACATCGTCAATATATATGCATATGTAATGCATGCGAATTCATGAACAATCCAATAGATCAAAGTCATCACAACAACAACATAATCTATATCATCATCATCATTTAGCCATTAGGCCCATCGTCATTAACAACGTCATTATCATTTGGTCATTAGACCCATCGTCATTAACATCAACATGGCAGCACAAGATTGGCGCCCAGCAGCAACTCACAACACAACACAGTACATAAATTTTACAACAACATATTCATACCGGGGACAGCCACTTGAGTCGCCCAGAAACCATCAGAAAAATAATAATTTTTACCTTAAAATAGAATATACTAGCAGGAAACTGAATAAGCTTCACAACGCACTTTGAAACACTTAAAACGGACACCCGAGTCAAAAGATATGTCAAAAACAAAACCGGGGAACATTTGGGCAACATCCTGAAAATGGCGCCCAGGCACTGGGCGCCTAGTAGGGAACACGCTGGAAACTGGCCAGCAACAAGAACTGGCGCAGGAAGGGGATCCTGGCGCCCAGCAACACAGCAACACAGAAACTGGCGCAGAAAAGGGATCCCGGCGCCCATAGGGGATCCTGGCGCCCAGCAACACGGAAACTGGCGCAGGAAAGGGATCCTGGCGCCCAGCAACACAGAAAGTGGCACAGGAAAGGGATCCTGGCGCCCAGCAACACAGAAACTGGCGCAGGAAAGAGATCCTGGCTCCCAGCAACAAAGCAACACAGAAACTGGCGCAGGAAGGGGATCCTGGCGCCCAGTAACACAGCAACACAGAAACTGGCGCAGGCAGAAACTCGCGCCCAGTGGAGGGGATCCCAGTGACATTTCAGAATACGCAACTTAGCAACCAAAACTCAGCACCAATGACATCCAGGCAACATAACTATACGGAAACACAACTTAGGAACGCAACACGGGCAGCCAAAATTAGGCGCCCTTGGCGCCCAGGCACAGGGAACCTGGCGCCCAGCACAGACACAAACAGCAACACAGGCGCACAGGCGCACAACAGGCGCCCTGGGCAGCCACATTGGCGCCCAGCACTTAGACAAGCCTAGACACAGGCGCACAACAGGCGCCCTGGGTAGCCACATTGGCGCCCAGCACTTAGACAAGGGCGCACACAACAACACAAAATGGCGCCCTTGGCGCCTAGGGTTCTTCTAATCCAATTTTTCTAGATTTTCATGTGCTCAACCATCAACAATAATTTCAAACACCACATATTCGTCCTAACATCATCAATTACACATTTTATCAAGCACCTAATGTGCACTCCAATCACCTTATACAACTAACAAGTCAAATACCTTTCAACAAACACCTAGCATGCATCAAATCATCATCAATACGTTCTTACATAACAAACAACATCAATTCATTCGAAAATCACAACCAAGAGTGACATAGATCCTAACCCCACATACATCCCATCATATGCCCTATTATAAAGTAAGACCCACTCTTACCTTAGATTTTTCGAAGATGATGATCTCTCCACGGGACACCAAGAAACCACAGCAACCGAGCTTCTCTTCTCCTTCCTTGGATTCGCAAATTCCTCTTCTCCCTCCTCCTTTGGGATTTGCGAACTCTCCTCTTCTTCTCTTCTCCCTTGTGCGCGCCGTACCCTTCTTTCTTCTCCTCTCTCTATTTCGCAAACTTCCTTCCTTTTCCTCTCAAAAATGCGAATGCCTCCAACCCTCACCACACTCCCCTCATGCACCTACACCTTGGGCTTGGATCGCGGGCCTCCTCCAGCTTAAGCCCGATCACTAACTCCATCCCCTAATATTTATTTACACACCCCTTAATCAAATGCTAATATAATTACACCAATCAAATAAATAAATAAATAAATAATTGAATACCTAAATATTTAATTAAATAATTTAATTAAATATTTGCGCGTTACATCATTAATGCTGGAAGCGAAGGGCCATGTCGCTTTGATTCCTGGCCTGCTTCCCCTATATATGGGGCACCCTTCCTTCATTTCTCATTTCGCTTTTTCGCGTTTCTGCTCTGAGAACGACTTGTATTCTCTGGTGAGCGACCAGGTTTCCGGTGATATTCTGGCGAGGTGTTCTCCGGTGGGTGATTTCTTGCTCCAGCGCGATTCAAATCCAGACTGCCTTCTTCTAGTAACGGCTAGTGCGACCAACTTGTCTCCAACTCCAGTACTTGTCATCTCATTAACTTCTGGCCTTGATTTTTGATTTTTCCTTTTCTTTCCAACGCCAGCGAGGAGGGGGCGTCAGACCCGGGGTCGACCTTGTCGCCCCCTTCTGTAGGTCGTCTATAGGTGGTCTGACTTTCTTGCCACCCTTTTTGCAGAATCTGGATCTGGCACGGACAAAGCAAACCGCCTGTATTCCCAGCAGTCCTCCTGTTCGGTTGGCCGAAATTTGTACTCGTCCTGCTTCGTGCGAAGCCATGACTGAACCTCAATTTGAGGCTCACTCGTCTACTTCTTCTACCAATTTGTCTGGTGAGAGCACGTCTTCCGACCGGACGATTTCCATGGGTAATCTCGCACATATACCCATTCTCGAGGATCAGAGGACACTGTCGAACCATCGGAGGCCGCCAATACCCCTGCTCACGTTGCTTCTACCTCAGCTCGTTTGGAGAGGGACTCACGGCAAGTTGACGGAGTAGAGGA
The DNA here is from genome assembly GCA_039519185.1 of Astragalus membranaceus. Taxonomy (NCBI): domain Eukaryota; kingdom Viridiplantae; phylum Streptophyta; class Magnoliopsida; order Fabales; family Fabaceae; genus Astragalus; species Astragalus membranaceus. The sequence continues at coordinate 164,032,007 of CM076846.1, read as the reverse complement.
TCCTGACTGGGGAAATTTTTGGTATAGGTTTTGCCATATTTTATTATTTTAAAAAATATAAGTCCGAAATACATGGATATATCCATTTCCTGTAAAAAACGGATTCTTTACTGTGATTGGCGAAGACCGCTCTTGGATTTCTTCGACCGTGCTCAACAACGTACCCTCGATCCTTCGCCCTGGGGATGAGGTACTTCAATATTTCACGAATATGATAGGCGATCCAGGTCAATTATGGGCGGTGGAAGGTCCTTCTTCGGACGAGCATTTGGCCACAGTCCCTTCTTCTCTCAAATTCACCATGTACGCGAACGTTCTTCGCGACATGCGGGTTCGTCCCCCGTTTACTTCTTTCCAATGTTCCCTCATTCGTTACCTTGGAGTTGCACCGTCCTAACTGCACCCAAACTCGTGGGCCCTTCATCAAGGTATACGAACAGTTGATGAGAGTCATGGGGCGCGACTGCTCTCAGTCTCTTATCTTCAAGATTTTCGAGATGAGTGGGCGGCCGGAGCCAGGGAGCAATAGAAACCGGTGGGAGCATTTGAGTATCAAGGGCCAGTCGGACTTCAAACTTTTTAAGCCTTACTCTGATTCACTGAAGCCCTAGAAGCTCTCCTTTATGTGGGTTGTACCCGTTTGCGAGGACTCTCGCAAGATGGTCGGGTCTCTAGATGCTCGGGGACGGGTGAGCAGCTACAAGTTTTCCATCGCGTGGACATATGCACACTACCGTCGTCCCCCAACCACTTATAGAACACGCTGTAAACTTAGCGAGGGGGAATCTGGAAACCTTGAGACTGCTCGAGAACATGGCTTCCTGGATGGACGAAGAATTGATCAAGTGCTATCGGCTGATACAGGCACGAGATGATTCTAGTTTCTGTGCCGCCCTTGGTGCGACCGCCACTTCTTTCTTTCTTTCTTTTTTTAAATCCTGACCGTTCTGTCTTCCTTTTCAGGTGAAATGGCGGGCATGGGATATGAGGAGCTCATGAGGAAGGCCAGGAATGGCAGAAAATCTCAACCCGCTCCCTCTACCTCTGTTGACCCCCCTCCGATCGGTGAAGCTGCCAATGCCGCTGATGAAGGGAGAACCAGCACTGCTGCCAACCCCAGCTTTGGAAAGAAGAGGGATCGCTCTCTTCTCGCTGTTGATCTTACTGGGGACGACTCCGGGGTTGACCCTCCATTGAAGAGGAGTAAGGCTGCAAAAGAGGCTCAGAGAAGGCCGGTTTCTAGCCTTGACTTGGACGAGGTCTCTGAGGCGGACTTCGGCCGCTTCCGTCAAGACCCTCTTCTTTTTATGGCTGAAGTGGCCAAAGCCGGTTCTCGCCTGATCTCTAAGCTGAAGCAAGGGGAGGCGGATCAGACTGCAGGCAATAGACACCTCGCCCAAAACTTATGGTTGGAAAGTGATAATTCAGACAAAACTGATAAGCTAAACCGTTCTTATGGATTTATCTCAGAGTTACGGGAGGAGCTGGAGGCCACCAAGAGGAAACTTCAAGAGTCTGAGGTCGCTCTCAAGCCTACTGCTGATGCCCTTGATGTAACAAAGAAGACCCTCTCCACCATGACCAAAGAGCGGGACGATGCCCTGACCGCCAAGCTTGAGGCCGAGAGGAGGACGCAGCTGGAAGTGTCCAAGGTGAACGAGCTGTCTGGCCGGGTTGAGGGGTTGGTTGAAGAGGTCGCTGAGCTCAAGAAGAACGTTAGCACCATGGAGAAAGAGCAGGACGAGGCTCGGGAGGAATGTGACCGGGTGGTTGAGTCAACCCTCGCTATTTGCCAGGAGCGTTTTGAAGAGGCTCCGGCCCAGGTGTGATGTGTCTATCCCGCTTTGGAGATCGATCCCAACATCATCAACCCCTCCCACTCCTTTCAGAATGGTCACATTGTTTACCCTGCTGAAAAGGACAAGCAGGGGAACATCGTGAGAGAGGAAGTTGTCGTCTATGAGCGTCCTTTTTAACTTGTAACCTTTTCTTTGTACTTTTCTCTAGGGGTGGCCCGTTGGTCACCCCTTTTTGATGTAATATGTACTTTGTTGGGGCTCGCCCCTTTTTATCTATGCACTTTATTCTGATCGTCTTTCTTATTTCATGCTCTATTTGTTGATTTTACCACTCAATTGATAATCGATGATCGTTTTTTCTTTGTTTTTATTTCGAGTATTCGTCCTCAGATAGTTTACTGGACTTCTGTTCAGATTGAACTCGTCCTCAGAGGTGCGACCATCTCTTGGAGTCGCATCACGTGTAACTTAGATCGACTAAGCACGTCCTGACTTATTCAGTAGTTTATCAAACTCGGTTTGAACTTAACTTGCCTGGTCAGTCTTTTACTTATTTTAAACAGAATGTAAATGAACGAACGATCATAAGAAAATATTCCATCATTATTGATGGCCGGGCGGGCCTCAATAAAAACCCAGTGGGAAAAAAGGGGGTCCCGCCCGGTTAACTTGATTAATCGTGTTACAAGAGCTCCTGTCAATGATACAGTTTGATCAAACAAAATAACGCCTAAGGTTTACAGAATTCCAGGTCTTTGGCACTAATCCCCTGCTCATGGTCTGGAGCTGGTAAGCACCCTTACCCGTCTTCGAGACGACTCGATAGGGTCCTTCCCAGTTCGGGGCAAGCTTTCCCTAAGCTGTGTTCTTTTGGCCTACGGACGCCTTTCTTAGCACGAGTTGGCCAACTGAGAAATCTCTTGGAACGAGCTTGGCGTTGTATCTAGTCGCCATCCCCTGTTTCACAAGTGCTTCCCTCAGTGAAGTTTTGGTGCGCAGTTCTTCAATTAGGTCGAGCTCTTCTCTGAGTGCTTCGTCGTTCTGCTCGGGTGGTTTTGGGTTAGCCGTCCTCCAACTAAGCTCTCTGATTTCCACCGGAATGAGTGCATCTACCCCGTAGAGCATCTTGGATGGGGCCTCGCCCGTCGCTGAATGGGGGGTCGTTCTATACGCCCACAGGACGAAGGGGAGTTCTTCTGCCCACCTTCCTTTGGCTTCATCTAACCTTCTCTTCAACCGGCGTAAGATCACTCGGTTGGCGGCCTATGCTTGGCCGTTCGTCTGCGGGTGTTCAACGGAGGTGAAGCGCTGCTTCACTCCTAGGTCTACCATGGACTCTTGGAAATTTTTATCTGTGAATTGAGTGCCATTGTCTGAGACCAATACCTCTAGGATCCCGAACCGGACCAATATATTTTTCTTAAAGAATTTCAAACAGTTTCTGGACGTGATGATCGCTAAAGGCTCGGCTTCAACCCACTTCGTAAAGTAATCTACTGCGACAATTAGGTACTCCAACTGTCCTGGGGCGACCGTGAATGGACCCAAGAGATCGATCCCCCACCAGGAGAACGGCCATGGTGCGGTTATGCTATTTAACTCAATTGGGGGAGCGATATGCACGTCAGCGTGCCTCTGGCACTTGTCGCATTTTTTAACTAGGTTGCTTGCATCCTCGTCCATCGTGGGCCAATAGTATCCTGCCCTTAGTGCCTTCTTTGCTAGAGCTCGTGCTCCCAGTTGGATTCCACATATTCCTTCATGAATCTCCCTCAAAACGTAATCAGCCCCATTTGGTATTAGGCACTTTAGCAGTGGCATAGAGAATCCTCTTCGAAATAATCTTCCTTCGATGACAGAGTAAGACGACGCTCATCTACGCTGGGTTGGGGAAGGATCTTCTGAATTATACTTCTGTGATTTCCCGGCGTTTTTGTGCTGGCCAGTTTCGAGAGCACGTCGGCCCTTGCATTCTCTGATCTGGGAATGTGTTGTACTTCTGCGTGGTTGAACTGCTCGAGCAGTTCTCTTACTTTAGCAAGGTATTTCCTTAACACTTCATCTTTTGCGTCAAACGCCTCCTTAATCTGTGATACTACCAACAGAGAGTCTGAGTGGAGTTCGACCCTTTGCACTTTGAATTCTCGAGCGAGCATGAGTCCAGCAATGCATGCCTCATATTCCGCTTGGTTGTTTGAGGTGGAAAACGAAAATGTCAAAGAGACCTCCACCGTCATTCCTTCTGGGCTTTTTAGGATCACCCCTGCCCCGCTCCCTTTGCTATTGGAGGAGCCATCCACATACAGTGTCCAGGTCGGTTCAGGACCTTCTTCCTGAATCGGGGTCATCTCAGCTTTGAAATCTGCCAGAATTTGTGCTTTAGGGGCCGTTCTGGTTTCATACTTAATGCCGAACTCAGAGAGTTCCACCGCCCATTTAATCATTCTTCCGACTAGGTCAGGTCGATGTAAGATCTGTCGGATGGGCCGGTCTGTTCTGAGGACAATCTGGTGGGCCACGAAATACGATCTCAGCCTTCGGGCTGCCACAATCAGCGCCAGAGCTAGCTTCTCAATTCTTTGGTATCTGAGCTCTGGTCCCTGGAGCGCTTTACTCGCGAAATATACGGGATTCTGTTTTGTCTCATCCTCTCGTACTAGCACGGCCGCTAAAGCTTCATCACTGATGGACAGATACAGATATAGCGTCTCTCCGGGTTCTGGTGTCGTCAAGATAGGCGGTTGCAACAAAGCCTCCTTCAGCTGGTCTAGAGTTTGATCACACTCGGGCGACCACTCAAACCGAGCCTCCTTCTTTAGCAATTTGAAGAGCGGGAGGGACTTACTGGCTGCCTTTGAAATGAATCGCGAGAGTGCGTCTATCATCCCGTTCAACTTCTGGATCTCTTGTTTACTAGTGGGCGACCTCTTCTCCGTCACCGCTCTACATTTATCTGGATTTGCCTCAGTTCCCCGCTCCGTTAAATAGAACCCTAAAAACTTGCCCGCTCTGACTCCGAACGTGCACTTCTCAGGGTTTAGCTTCAGTGAGTTCTTGCGGGCTTCCATAAACACCTCTTTCAGATCGGCCACATGGTCAATGTCCTGCTTACTTTTAATGATCATGTCATCCAAGTATACCTCGACCGTTCTGCCGATTTAAGCTCGAAAAACTGTATTCATCATTCTCTGGTAAGTAGCTCCCGCGTTTTTCAACCCAAAGGGCATGACTAAGTAACAGTAGTTCCCTCTTGCTGTCATGAAAGCAGTCTTTTCCTGATCGGGTGGGTGCATTGTCATCTGGTTGTAACCCGAGTAAGCATCCAAAAATGAGAGCAATCGAAACCCACTTGCGCTGTCAACCAACCGGTCCACACTAGGCACCGGAAAGGCGTCCTTAGGGCATGCCCGGTTAAGATCAGTGTAGTCGACGCACATGCGCCATTTCCCATTGGCCTTCTTGACCAGAACTACATTGGATAACCATGTTGTATACTTAATTTCTTTGATGAATCCGGCCTCCAGCAAGTCATCAACTGCTTTTATGGCCGCTTGTCCTTTCTCCTCATTTTGCACCATTCTTCTCTGGGCGACCCATTTGGCTGCAGGGTTAACGGCCAGGTGATGACAAGCTACCTCCGGCGGAATGCCCGGCATATCGGCAGCACTCCAAGCAAATACATCAGCGTGTTTTCTTAAGCATTGGATCAACTGATCTCGTACTTGTGGGGGAAGGTTGCTCCCCACTGCCATTGTCTTCTTCGGGTCGTTCCTTAGCTGTACTTGGACGAGCTCACCGTCCGGCTCTGGCCTTTTAATTCTGTTCTTGAGCTCCCGGGTTAGATTGTCATCTCCTTCTGCCACATCACTGTCCGGGTCGTACCTGGCATCTAAATCGGCAACGTTGATTTGAATCCCGCCCTTGTTCGTAGTGTCCGTCTTTTTTGCCTCATTTTTGCCCCGTTCCTTAAGGCTCATGTAATGACACCTTCTAGCGGATTGCAAGTCGGCCGGAACAGTGACTACTTCATTACTTTCAGAGTGAAACTTCATTTTCAAGTGAACAGTGGAGGTCACTACCCCAAGCTTTCCCAACGTAGGTCGACCAATGATGCACTGGTATACTGACTTGCATGGTAGCACTAGGAAATTGGTCTTGGCGGTCCTGCACTTTGGTTTCTTTCCGCTGTCATCCCAAAAAGTTACCATTAGTTCAGTCATTCCAAGGGGCGTAGTTGACGATTCGTTGGGGCGTAGTTGACGATCCGTTGAAGCCTATCAGGTCGGACCCTCGATATGCCCTTAACTCGCTCTTGGGTATCCTTAGGACGTCCAGAAGGTCCTCGAAGATGATGTCTGCTGAGCTTCCTTGATCGACCAATATTCTCCTAACTTCAACATTCGCCATTATTGCAGTGATTATCAAAGGGACATACTTGTTTGGTTTCCCATCAAGCAGGTCGTCGTCGTTGAATGCCAAGGGTGGCCTGTTCGAGGGCGTTCTGGGAGCGGAGGTCGACGCAACACTCATAATCTCCTTCCACCGCCTCTTCATGGATTTGTTTGTTTCCCCTTCTTCTATAGGGCATCGTCCGGTGATTACAATTGCAACTGGGCGCCCTCTTGACTTTCTTTGGTCGTTCTCTTCATCTTCCTTTCCCCCTTTGCTGATCTCGTTCACTACGGCCTTCCCCTTCCGAGGGGAACGAGCTTCACTTTTCTCCTCTTGTCTACCTGCTTGCCCCTTCTTTACGTACTGGGTGAGCCTACCCTTCCTGATCAGCTCCTCGATGTCATCTTTGAGGGCCATGCAATTGTTAGTATCATGCCCGTTATTCCTATGGTATCGGTAGTATTTGCGGGACGGGCGCTGCCCTTCCTTGAGGACGAGGGGGTCTGGTCTTTTAATATCTCTAAACTCCGCATTCGCACACTCCGACAAAATCTGGGCATAAGATGTGTTCAGCTTTGTCCGTTCGGGATACTTTTTCTGCTTGTATTCCCTTAATGGTCCTTCTTGGTGTCTTCGGGGTTTCTAATCCCGCTCCGGTCGGGGCTCCCCTGTCGTTCCGGCGACCGCTTGGGTGGCCATCGCTCTTTCTTCACAATTCATAAACCTTTGGGATCGTCGAAGGAAAGTTTTGAGGTCTAGTGGCTCGTTCACTCCAACTTCAATCTCAAACAGACTACCAGTACGGAGTCCGTCCTAAAGGAACCATAGACGCATGTCGTCCTCTTGTCCGCGAACATTGGCGGCTTCTTTGTTAAACCGTTCAACATAATCGCGAAGGGTCTCGTCTGGACCTTGCCTGATCGCCTTCAGAACGACATGTGACTTGGGCTTTACCCTGGATGTGGTAAAGCGGGCACTGAAAACCCTCGCCAGCTGCTCCCATGATGGGATCGTGTTAGGTTTCAACTCTGTAAACCACTCCAGGGCTGGTCCCTCTAGGGTCAACAGAAAGATTTTGCACTTGACCGCCCCGTACACTCCTCTATACTGCACCGTTAGGTCAAAATATCTCAAGTGAGCGTCGGGGTCCTTCACCCCACTGTACATTCTGAGGTCGGTCGGAGGTTTCTCAAGAGCCCGCGGGATAGGGTACTCGTCTATTTCTCGAGTGAAAGGTCCTATCCGGGGTGTCGCCCCTTCCCCCGCGAGGTGGTTGGTCCTCGAGTAGTCTGCCTCGATGACCATGTCGCTCGGGGATACAATTGTGACGACGATGTCGGTTGGATGAATGCTCCTTGGGGTGTAAACGAGCGTATTTATCAAACGATCTGCTCCTTGACCGAGTTAACGAGTCAGTTGAGCTGTACGAGGACTCCTGGTAAAGCTCTTCTTCGGGCCAGTAGGTTGGGTCGGTCGAGGAAGGTGACGCCTCGGCCGCACCTGGGGAGCCCCTCTTCCCGCCCGCCTTGGTGGAGATCGGTGTACAAGGTGTCTTCTCGAGGCGATCGATGCCTCCTAGATTGGTTACCCCTGTGCACGGGAGAGTCGTCGTCGCGGCGACGCTGTTTGGGAGCAGTATACGCCCTTCCAGAAGCGACCTGCTGTTCTATCTGATTGAGCTGCTCTTCCTGTTGCCCGATATGCCTGTCTCTCACGTGCAGCAGGTTGTGCAATTCTTGCACAATTGCGCTTGGTAACACCAAATTGGCCGGCTGTGTCGGGTCCGCCTGAGCGCACGAGGCTGTGTCTTCGACGTCGGCGGCTTGGTCCCCCTGACCGAGCGGTTGCTGCTCGGGGATTGCTGCTACGCTTCACAAGCGCGGGACCCCACGCGGTCTTCCCCGTGGTGGCATATCAGATGAGGGTAGGACAGATGCTCCCACTGTGGTCGCCAATGATCCGGACCCCAATGTGGGCGATCAATCTGATTTGGTTTGCCTGGTCACGTTACTGGCTCGTTGGTGTCACTTGCTACTTGAACGAAGGTGGTGGTGAAGTCGAGCTAAATAGTTGTTGGTCGCGTTCAGAGCTCCGGCGGGGTGTACCTGCGATGACACTCCGACGCCCAAGTCATTGGGGTAATATTCGAGCAGAGTAACGTTATGTGTAAAAAGTGTACCTGTCAGCTGAGGTCAGACCTCTATATATAGTGCCAGAGGCTCTGCGAGCGACCGTCGGATCGCATACGTACGGCTTGATCTGAGCCGTTGATCCTGCGGATCTAGGTCAAGCCTCTCTGCTTCGCTAATTGGGACGCTTGTGGCCGGCCCTGTGATAATGTTGGGCTCCGGCCAAGTCCGGAACACTAATAAAGTGAGATTGGGCTGGGGTAATACACTGTGAATAATAAAACCTCATATAATATGAGTTAGTATCTAGCAAATGATATTTATCCAGAGTACTCAATGTCTTAAGGTTTTTGGTAAATATGTGGTGTCTAAATCTCTTAGTTGTCCTGACTATTAGTTTGTTTTTGCTCCCGTGCTCTCCCAACTTCTCAACAATATTATATATTTTTTAAATGTTATTGACATGTTTTTTTTTCTAAGAAAGCAAGTATTAGACTATTTTTCGTTTCCCACTATAAAATTTTTCTCGGTTCACCATTGAATATCTTAGAGATCGACCTAAGAAACTGAAAATAAATTAGTTAAGTAATACTCGATTATACTTGCTCTTAATTGGATCTTGATCTGTAGTGAGAATATACTGCTGTCACTGCAGTCAATATTGTTAGGGATCATTGGATATATTTAACATTTAGTCTCAACCATTAAATAATTTTGATATTAAAAAATAAAAAAAATATTTAAGTGGAGAGAGAGCGACACACACGAGACTGCAGAAGATTCATATCCCTCTTAATTATGGTATCTTGGGGTTTATCCCTTCTATTATTCACAAAAAATTAAAAATGGACACGCATGACTCACAAGATGGTGAAGATTGAAGAAGGCATGAAGTGATTTCATATTGCACCAATCACAAATTAAAAATGGACACGCATGACTCACAAGCTTAATTATTTATGTTTTGAATTTGTGATTGTCAAAAAAAATTGTTTTGAATTTGAATCTTGAGCTTTCAACACGTGTCAGACAATCAAGTGATTTCATATTGCACCAATATTTAATGAATGACCCTTGGTAATGGTACATACCGTCGTACGTCACATGCAAAGCAAAACATGTCACAAAAGCACATTCCACGTCCCTCACGCCGTTAGCCGGCACGCAAGGGTGCTTAGCAAAAGACAAACGACCGTCAGGAAACAATGGTTTTGAAGAAGTAGCGGGAGGGAAGGGGACGATATTCCCGCCAAATAGGGTCCTGTTATTATCTAGATAGATTTTGTGGACCTAAAAAGCTGCGCGGGCCATTTTGAAAAGTTAAAAAAGAAAGAGGATGTTGGGGGAGACAAATCCAAATGGATGAATTGATTCGAAAATTGTAGCCACAGCGTGAACGCGTCTTTTGGCAGTGGGCAAAGGGCAGAACATGCACAAGGACGAGGAGAGGCCTCACCTTCGCGGGAAAACCACCATTGAGTGGTGCCACGTTGTTGACAACTCAGGGGGTTCATTTGGGGCCCCACCTTTTCAAATGGAGTTGTCAAATGGAGTTCCACCTTTTCATTAGGGTTGGACACCGGTCGGTTACGGCCGGATTCGGTCCAGAAAAGACCAATCCAACCAAAACCGAAGCAACTGGAATCTCATCCATCTCCGACTGTTTCAGCCATCGGTTTGTCGGGGGGTGGGTTCAATAGATTCAGCGGGTGGTCGGATGGGTTTAAACGGTTAAAGGTGAGAAAATCAAATGTACAGATCTGGAAAGAAAAGGTAGAATCTTGGAAAGATTTGACATGTGAGAACTATATTTTCATATTTATTGAACTCGAAGGCAGCAACTTGAATATATCTAAAGCATAGAAAGATTGAATAAGGCCTCGATCTTGAACTGTGTCTTCATGCAAAGGCTAGAGACGGGGATAATGCTATCACAACAATGGAATGAAATGGCCTAGCAAAGAGATAGAATGGAAGTTTATAAAATGAATTAATAAAATAGAAGTTTATAAAATGAAAGTTTAGAAGAACATGAATGTAAAGATGCTCTGGCGGTTGATTGATGGAGAAAAAGTAAAGTGGGGTTGTAGTGTGATGAAAGAGAAATATAAAAAACACTTGCACTTTAATTTTCAAAACTTTGAAACTTCGAACCAGCACACAACTTTAACTCAAAACAACTATTGGTATTCCCAAAAACCACCGAAACTAACAATATCTCTTGAGATGCAGAAAATCAATCTTTCTCACTAAACATTCCTCGGGTGGGTTTGGGCTTACATGGATTTATTTTACAACACCGTAACCGACCACTAACACCCATTTGTAGCTGAAAAGTCAACCGTTGGACCCGTGTACCCGCCCACAACCGATCGTTTGCCTATTTTCAATACCGGGTTTGTCGGATTTCGGGCGGGTTGTGTTAATTTGTCCACCCCTACTTTTCATTTGGGTTCTATTTTCTCTCGCCGCACTTTTTGGCCGTTAATGGAGTACTATACTACTAATTGTGGCGCTAAATTCGAAAATGGGATCTAGCTTCCAAAAATACTAGCGCCTAAAAACTCTAGTTAATATATAAATATTGTTGCGTAAAATTTGTTTTTTAAATTACAACATGAAAAAGTCTTGTTTAAATTGAAGATATGTATGAAATAAAAAAAATCTGTAATAAAAAAAAGGTAATTACGAACTTAAAAATTAAAATAGAGTGTGTACAGATATAATCCAAACAAATACTTCTGATAAGGAGAAGAAATATAAAAATAAATTACTTTTTTAAAGATTCAGAAAAATATGATTCTAAAAAATATAAAGAGAAGAAATATAAAAATAAATTGACTTTTTAAAGTGGTGGAATCACTAAAAGGGTGAGTTGCACGGGTCTGTATCACTAAATTAATTTTTTTCACCAAACTAGTTATTGAGGAATGAATTTTGATTATTTGAATCGTTAAAATTTTTATGAATGTTAAAGTACCCCAAAACACACTGCTTAGCATCACACTTTAAGTACTTGTCACGAAATTACTATTTGTTTCAACAAATCGGTTATTGAGGAATGAACTTTGAGTAATTGAACGGTTAATTTTTTTCCGAACGCTAAAGTACCCCAAAACACTCTGCTTAGCATCACACTTTACGTATTTTGTCACGAAATTATATTTTTTTTCACCAAACCGGCTATTGAGACACAAACTTTGCATATTTGAATAGTTGAAATTTTTTTGCGAACACTAAATCATCCGAAAACACACTACTTAGCGTCGTACTTTGCATATTTTGTCATACAACTATTTTTTTTTCACCAAACCGGTTACTGAGGAACAAACTTTGCGTATTTGAACAATTAATTTTTTATACCGATAAAATACCCCCAAAATATACTGCTTAGCATTGCACTTTACGTAGTTTATTACAAAATTACTATTTTCTTTCAACAAATCGGTTATTGAGGAACAAACTTTTCATATTTGAATAATTCAAATTTTTTTGATTCCTAAAGTACCCGAAAACACACTGCTTAAAACATGAAAAAGAAAAAAAACGAATATACCCCAAAACACACTAATTAGTGTCACACTTTACGTAGTTTCCCACAACATTAATTTTTAGATTGAGGAACGAACTTCATATATTTCTACATCTAATTTTTTTTTTTGAATTTTAAAGTACCTCAAAACACAAAACTGTTTAGCTTCGTACTTTACATATTTTGTTACAAAATCAATCATTTTTAACGAAATTGGTTATCGAGGAAAAAACTTTGCGTATTTGAACAGTTAAATTTTTCTAGACTCTAAAGTACTCCAAAACACAGTGGCTAGCATCACACTTTACGTATCTATCGTAAAATTAATTTTCATCTTCATTAGCTTATAAATTTAATTTTTTTCTAAATAAAAATATGAAAAAAAAGAAAGGGGGTAGGGGGTGTGGGGTGTAACACCTTAAGATCACAACTAGGTGAACAAAAAGCATTAACATAATCATAACAAATCACTTGACACTTGGATCCTTTTCACACTCGATACAAAACTAATCAATTCGTGTTTATCCATCACATAATATTATTCATTTTGCATCATGAAAAACAAACGATTCGAGGAATCAAAGTATTCAATTATCAATGGGAAGGGTTAACGAAGGGATTGGGAGAGGTTTGGAATCAAAAGGAATAGCGTTAAACGTGTTTTAAAAACAGTGACAGAAGTAGAGGCCCAGTCTGGGCTCGTTGGCGCACGGTCCGGGCTCACTGCAAAAAAATTTGCAACGTCAGTATCAGACCCAGGCGCACTGTCCGGGCCTATGGGCGCACGGACCAGGCCTGTTTGACAGCTTTGAAAAGTGTCTGTTTTCGTGCAATTTTGCTATTCCGTTCGATTCCGTTACTCGTTCCACTCGATTCCTAACTTAACCACGGTCTATAACAGCACCAAAAACATGTTCATTCAGCCAAACATACAACCAATCATTGAATACCAATTCACGTTATAGTATTTCGAGAAAAATACAAGTGACATGAAATCAACCACAATCAACACAATTTTCATAACCAAAAACCTAAAACAGAGTAAGAACTCACCGTGAATGTGTACGAACAACAACAATCAAGCAAGGAAAAATAGTGAGTGAGTGGGAATGTGTGTTGGGTGGTGAAATTCCTAAAATGCCCTCACTCTATCCTAAATTTCCTAATAAACCCTATTTAAATCAATAATTCATTAGCAACCATCAAACATGTCACCACCAAATTTCATAGCAATTAAATCAATCTCATAAAATCATCTATCATCAAACAATCATAAATAATTAAATTACTCAAGCATCAAAGTAATTAAAATAATTACTTTGGGATGTTACAATACACCCCAACTTGAAAAAAATTGTACTAAAAAATTTGTCAAGTCTTACCTCATTGAAAAAGATACGGATAGCGAGTCTGCATATCTTCCTCGAGTTCCCATGTTGCTTCTTCGGGTGAGACTCCATTCCAAACAACCTTGACAATCAGAATTGTTCTGGTTCGGAGCGTCTTTTCACCACACTCTATGATTTGACTTGGATACGGTTGGAAAGTAAGATCGGGTCGAAGTTCAACCTCCTCAAAACTTAGCGGTTGATTAGGATCCGGTACATACTCTCATTGCTTGGGTACATGAAACACATCATGAAGGCTTGACAATGATGGTGGCAAGGCAATACGATACGCCACTGGCCCAATTCTTTCTATGATTTGAAATGGCCCAATGTATCGAGGACTAAGTTTCTTGGTTCGTAGTGCCCGACCAATACCAATAGTAGGAGTAACCTTGAGGAAAACATGATCTCCTTCATCAAATTCTAATGGTCTCCTCCGTTTGTCGGCGTAACTCTTTTGACGACTCTGAGATGCCTTCATTCTCTCCCTGATTTGGTGGATCTTTTCTGTAGTTTCCTGAACCAAATCCAGTCCCAATAGCCTTCTTTCACCTACATCCCACCAGCAAAGCGGTGTCCGACATTTCCTCCCGTACAATGGCTCATACGGAGCCATTCCGATGCTGGAATGATAACTGTTATTGTAGGCGAACTCCACCAATGGAAGATGATCTTCCCATCTGCCACCACTATCAAGCACACAGGCTTAAAGCATGTCCTCTAGGGTTTGAATTGTTCTCTCTGTCTGACCATTTGTTTGTGGATGATAAGCTGTACTCATGAAAACTTTAGTTCCCAAGGCCATGTTCAAAGCTCTCCAGAATTTTGAAGCAAACTTTGGATCACGGTCGGAAACAATATTGGTTGGAACCCCATGAAGTTTTACTATATGTTTGAGATACTCATCTGCTAGCTTGGAAACTGTATAGTTAGAACGAACCAAAATGAAGTGGGCTGACTTAGTCAATCGATCCACCACTACCCATATGGAGTCATTGCCTGCCCGAGACCATGGTAGTCCCAGCATAAAATCCATCGAAATACTCTCCCATTTCCATTCTGGGACGTTTAAAGGCCGCATTAGACCGGAGGGCTTTTGGTGTTTAATCTTAACCTTTTGACAAGTTAAACACCGAGACACAAATTCTGTGATATCCACCTTCATTCCCGGCCACCAATACTTATGTTTAATATCCCGATACAACTTGGTAGATCTAGAATGTATGGAGTACCGACTCTTGTGAGCCTCCTCTAAAACTTGCCTCTTAATTTCATCATCACCAGGTGTCGTGTCCGGGATCCCGACTTAGACGGCCCAAAAATCGATATTTCAGGGAGTCGCCACCCAATTTATTAAATAGGGAAAATTGAGAAAAACCTACCTTAAAATTAATGGTCCGCGTAAACTAGGTTGGATTCGGGAGTCGGTTATGCATAGGGTAGGGCGAAAACTTAATTCCACTACACCCCTAGTACATCCGTCCTAAGAAAGTTACCCTAAATCTGATTGTGCAAATATAAATTACGAATTTATTTGTTTTACCCAAAAATAAAATAGTAGAGAATAATAAGGGCTAATTTAGAAAAGTTTAATTTTGACTTGACGGGGAAGCCCCGCTCCTACGTATCCTCCAATGCAATGAGGAACTCAAAAGTCACGTAGTTCTTCCTGAAAAATTTTGTTGGTTGGTATTTTTTAATATAGGGGTTTTAGGATTATTGAGCTGTACAGCTCATCCATCCTAGAACGCTGACTGACCCGTCTGTACAGTCGACTTAGTCCCCTATTTTATAAAAATGGAGTTTTTGGAGCTTTGGAAAATGATTTTATGTGTGTTGTTTTGATTTTATTTGAATAGGGATTTTAGGACTCTTGAACCGTACGGTTCATTTATCCTAGAATGCTGACTAACCCGTCTGTACAGTCGGCTTAGTCCCCTATTTTTGAAAAATGGAGTTTTTGATTTATGGAAAGAAATATGTTTGTGTTTATTTTGATTTAGAAATTATTTGTTTTAAATAGGGATTTTAGGACATGATCCGTAACGGTTCATTAGTAACCTAAAAAGCTGACTTACCCGACTGTACAGTCGATTTAGTCCCCTATTTATATTTTTTTGAAAATGAAATATTTATCTATTTATTTTTATAGGTTTTTTTGTAAAAGGAAATAATAAAAACGAAAACAGAGGGTGCAATAGTAAAATGGGGTGCAGTTTGCAAAAAGGGAGTTGTATTATTGTTTGCTTGAATGCAAAAGTATTAAGCTCCTTTGTGTCCTAGAGGGGTCCCTTTGGGAATAGATCTAAGGCTTTTTCTATCAAGTGAACCTCTCAAAGGTAGCTCTATAGAGTCCTAAATAAGGTTCCTAGAGCCAAAGACCCCAATTAAGAACACTGATCAACAACAATAGGCAGGCTATTAGGAGTGCCAGCATTCTCAAGAGGGACCAAACTCTAGGTGAGACTTTCGTGACCACCCAACAGGACGCACATCCAGTAGGCCATCACTACGCAGTCTCGTTCTAACTTAGGTTATTCTCCAGTCCGGGTACAGGACTATTCTCACGTGTGTGCAGAAGTGTGATAGTGGAGTGTGTGTAGGAGCAAAATGTTAAATATACCCCCTAGTTGCAAAACAAACAAACACATATACAGAAAATAATAGTCTTCTACCCTAGGGTTTATATCAAGCATAAAATAAAGATATACAAAAAAAAACTAAAGAAATAAATAAATAAAGAATCAATAAATATGTACATAAATAAATAAATAAATAAACAAATAAATATAAATAAATAAATACAAAACTAACCTCAAGCTAATGAACGCGATGAACGCCGAACCGGACCGGGCAGAGACCAGGTCAACTGCGAACCGGACTGCTTTGAGAACCGAAAAACCGATTCAAAAAAATTACAAAATAATCAAAGACAGATTTTTAGTGTCTGGACCGCAAAGGCTAGCCCAAAAGATTACTTAATCTGCCAATGACTCCCCCTTTCAAACCTTCACCTCTCAACCTCTTTTATAGTCAATTGCTATAGGGTTGTTGTTTCTTGCAAGCAATGTGGGACTAAAACAAGATAGAGAAAGCAATTCCCACTTAGAGAACACAATTCTCGTTTTTCTCAAACCTGTCACCGTAAAAGCGCGATTTCGGATTCGTTAACCGTTGGATCGTCTTTGTTTTTTGAAAGCAGGTTCGTGAGACATATATCTTCACTTTCACCGTTTGGATCGTCGAAACGAGGTCTGAGGAGAGAGAAATGGCCTTCGCAATAGCTGCAGTTTTTGGTCTGTTTTTTCTCAAACCTCTCACCGTAAAGGTGCGATTCCGGATTCGTTAACCATTGGATCATCTTTGTTTTTTGACAGCAGGTTCGTGGGACATGTGTCTCCACTTTCACCGTTCGGATCGTCAAAACGAGGTCCGAGGAGAGAGAAATTGCTTTCGCATAGTAGCTAAAAACTAAAACCCGAAAATACCCAAAAGCGACTACTTTTTGTAATAATAATTTTTTTATTGCACCTCCCCTTTTTTTATTTTCTTTTGTAATTTGTATTATTTCTTATCTATTTATTTTTTTATTTTCGTTTTTTAATTAAAGATATTGTAACAAGAAAAATAAATTAAATCTACTTTGTAATTTTTTGAATTAGCATATATATATATATATATATATTTTAATTTTTGTTTAACCACTCAAAAAAGTAATAATAACGCAAAATTAGTAAATTAGCGCAAAATGACCTATTCGAGGGATTAGGAATCAAATATACGCGAAAACATATTTTTGTGATTTTTTTTTGAAAAAGTAAAAAAGTACCGGTTAAAATTGGGTGTTCACAGTTGCCCCTCTGTGCTTACTTTCTTACGAGATAATACATAAAACTATGTTTTCTTGTTTTATCTAAGTAAGGAATAAGTACAGATATGAACCCCAAATTTAATCGGTGAAATATGCACAATTATCTTTTGACTGTTAAAGTTAAATGGGTAACAAGAAATACAAACAGTGCCAGAGCTGAAACGATAGCACGAAGTTTCAAAACAATGTCAGGGCAAGACCGATAGCACAAAATTTAAAAACAATGTCAAGGCGAACCCAGTAGCATGAAAATCAAAGACAATGTCAGGGCGAGACCGATAGCACAAAATTAAAGACAATGCCAGGGCGAGACCGATAGCATGAAAATTAAAGACAATGCCAGGGCGAGACCGACAGCATGAAAATTAAAAACAATGCCAGGGCGAGACCGATAGCATGAAAATTAAAGACAATGCGAGGGCGAGACCGATAGCACAAAATTAAAGACAATGCCAGGGCGAGACCGATAGCATGAAAATTAAAGACAATGTCAGGGCGAGACCGATAGCACAAAATTAAAGACAATGCCAGGGCGAGACCCATAGCAGGAAAATTAAAGACAATGCCAGGGCGAGACCGATAGCAAGAAAATTAAAGACAATGCCAGGGCGAGACCGATAGCATGAAAATTAAAGACAATGCCAGGGCGAGACCGATAGCATGAAAATTTAAAAACAATGCCAGGGCGAGACCGATAGCATGAAAATTAAAGACAATGCCAGGGCGAGACCGATAGCACAAAATTTAAGACAATGCCAGGGCGAGACCGATAGCATGAAAATTAAAGACAATGCCAGGGCGAGACCGATAGCACAAAATTAAACACAATGCCAGGGCGAGACCGATAGCATGAAAATTAAAGAGAATGCCAGGGCGAGACCGATAGCAAGAAAATTAAAGACAATGCCAGGGCGAGACCGATAGCATGAAAATTTAAAGACAAAGCCAGGGCGAGACCGATAGCATGAAAATTAAAGACAATGCCAGGGCGAGACCGATAGCATGAAAATTAAAGACAATGCCAGGGCGAGACCGATAGCACAAAATTAAAGACAATGCCAGGGCGATACCGATAGCATGAAAATTAAAGAAAATGGCAGGGCGAGACCGATAGCACAAAATTAAAGACAATGCCAGGGCGAGACCGATAGCATGAAAATTAAAGAGAATGTCAGGGCGAGACCGATAGCATGAAAATTAAAGACAATGCCAGGGCGAGACCGATAGCACGAAAATTAAAGACAATGCCAGGGCGAGACCGATAGCATGAAATTTAAAAACAAATGGCAGGACGAGACCGATAGCACAAAATTAAAGACAATGCCAGGGCGTGACCGATAGCATGAAAATTAAAGAGAAATGCCAGGGCGAGACCAATAGCATGAAAATTAAAGACAATGCCAGGGCGAGACTGATAGCACAAAATTAAAGACAATGCCAGGGCGAGACCGATAGCATGAAAATTAAAGACAATGCCAGGGCGAGACCGATAGCATGAAAATCAAAGACAATGCCAGGGCGAGACCGATAGCATGAAAATTAAAGACAGTACCAGGCCTGAACCGTAGTACGAAAAACATACCATTGCAAGGTTGAACCGTAGCATGGAAACGCGGTGTCAAATGCCAGGACTAGACCATGGCATTGAAATGAACATAAAATGCAATGGATGTCTTGCTTTGAATAATTCTTTTTATTTATTTATTTTCAGAAAGCGACTGAAAAAAACACATGCTTCTATTCATGAAGGGGATGCATGGTTGGACATGAAATGTATGCATGATATGACATGGAATGTATGAAATATGCATGATCTTTGAGTTAAAATTGAGATGCATGTGTCATGAAAGTTAGATTCACCGAAAACATTTTCTTTTTTGTGCGTGCTTCATTTGAACCCAATCAAACTGATTCTCAAATGGAAGGTGATCCTCATCCTCGCTAGCTTTTTAAGATCTCCTTCCTTTTATGATCACTTCTCATTCTTCAAACAAAACACTTTCAAGTTTGACCCTCTCTCTCTCTATATATTTTTTCACAGATATATCGTCATTAGCCCTCTAAATCATATCATTGATTCCAAGTTGACTATTTTTGAAGCATTACTTAATGAGCATGCATGGATTCACAGGTATTTAAGAGCTGGAACTTTTTAGGTTTGGATTTTTGGTTTGAAAGTGGAGGGTATTTTGGAGGGAAAACATAGGGAAGACAAAGGCGACACAGGATGGTAGGGAAAAAAGGTATTATGGCAACCTCGAGTTTATTGGGGATTCCATTTACTTGAGGTGCCTGACTTGCTGGGAATTGGCTGGGTATTGGAAACAAGTTTACCATAGGGGAGACTTCCAGAGGTAGCAAGCAAAATCTAACTCACGGTTATGCAAACACTTTTGCCCCGGTGTTAGTAGAAGGTATGGCCCCAAGAGAAGGCTACACGGGTGTACCAAACAAAGTTTGACTCATGAAAGGACCTGCAAAGATTTTGCTTCAAACAGCTCAGGTGTGGAAAAGAAAGTTTTGACTCATGACGGGTCTTACACAGGTTTTGCCCCAGTACTGGTGAAAGTTGTTGCTCACAAGAGTGCACTGGTGTGGCAAACTTGACGGATGTAGGGTATGGTAAGGATTTTGCCTCATTCTGGTGAAAGACATTGCCCTGAGAGAATACTACCTGATGTAACAAGAAACATTTGACTCTTAAAGGTCTTACGAAACTTGCCCCAGTGTGGGGTTTTCTCGAGACTCTCAAGCTTATCCTTCACAAAGTTGCCCAAATGTACACTATTGTGTGGCCCAAGTAGAAGAAATTTCCCAGTGAACTACATAAGCTTCTCATTGTAAGTCTCATTCCCCTTTTGTGCCCTAATTTTTGCCTAGACCGCCCTTTCGGGTTTTCAATCTAGTGGGATTTTTTTTTCACTTCCTTTTTTATTAGAGCAAAGAATAATTTAAAAGAAGCAAATGATTTATCTCAAAATTAACATTAAGAAAATGAAAACGATCATTCATCAATCAGAGTGGGATTTTGGAGGCTTGTAATGTGACTATGGGTTATGGGTTATGAAAGAAAGACGATTAGAATGCTCAAGGAAACGTCTTACAGGCATGAGTTATGGGCTATGGAAGAAAGATGGTTAGAAGGTTCAAAGAACGGGCATGAGTAACAGGTTATCGGGATGGATTGATTGGGAGGCTTAAAGGAATGCTTTACAGGCATGGATTATGGGTTATGGAAAGGAAATGAGTAGAAGGTTCAAAGAAATGTTTTGCGAGTATGGGTTACATGCTATGGGAGACAAATGAATAGAGGGCTCAAAGAAAGGTTTTAGGTTATGGGTTATGGGAATGGATCAAGGATCTTTAGTGCATTCAGCTTTCTATTGTGTTCCCCAGACCTCATATCATTCACTTTTTTTTTCATTTTTATTACTTTTTTTTCACCCCCTCTGCTTTTTGATCACTCTTTCTTTTGTGCCCTAATTTTTGCCAAGACTGACAATACTTGCTTTCAGTCTTGTGAGCTTTATTCATTTTTCTCTTTTTCTTTTCTTTTGAACTTTTTCCACCGTCTCTATAACTTTGGAAAACTGAATGCACTAAATTCTATTGTAGTGTCGATCCTTGTCCAGGGTTTAGTGAAGGGACGTTACAGGCTCAAAGGGGATGGTAAGGGATATATTTTGTTTGAGATAGAGAAAGACGACCACTCTTCATTTGAAATCATAATTCCACGTTTGCAAAATTTTAATTTTGAAATAACATCTACTCTTTTACACATTCTTTGCTCTTTATTTCTTTTGATTTCTTTTTTGTTTTTTTCTTTGCTTTTTTTTTGGGAAATGGACATTTGATATCCGATATTCGCTCACCGGTTCATCCCTGAATGACGCAACTAAAAGGGCTTCAAGAATTATCACTTGAGGCAAGAACTCAAAAGGGGGCAGTGTTTTAAGGAACATGGTGAGAAATGATGGAAATGGGTTTTTAAATCCATGCAAATTCATTAGCATAAAACTTCAACTAAGTCAACTTGGTTTCGAACTACATGATTAAAGAAGTGCTAATGACAATCATCTTTTTCCTTCTCTTTTATTTATTTATCCGAGAACTGATTGCCAACCTTATGTCTCTCTTTTTTTCATCTTTCCCAAAATGCCCCACTATAGTGCTCCCTGATATCTTTCCTCTCACCTTACTTCTCTAATCCTCGAATGACAAATCTTCTCAACAACTTTCACGGGAATGATCTAATTCTATGAGTCTAAGCTTGATTGGTATCCTTATTCACGCAAACACAAAAATTCAACATGAATGAAGACTTAATGACTTCAAAACTCTTTTTTTATTGATTTTATTTAAAGAGAGAAAAAATTATGCTATATGAGAATGAGTCAAAGAGAACAAGATGTTATGAAATGCATGGTATGTAAGCAAGCACTCATCCTAAGATGCAATATGCATTTGTTTTGTAATGCCCTTTTTTTTTTAATATTTTTCATGCAAGAAATGAGATGCAATTTTTTTGCCCCATTTGAGGGGAAATGCTATGAGGATTGACAAATGATAATGTGCTTTGTTTTATTCACTCACGAAAGTATGCATAACAAGCAAAGATTTTTATATACATGCAAAGAGAAAAAAAATGAAATATGGAGAAATTTTATGATGAATGATTTTTGACAAATGAGAATGATGATGCACTACCCGCAGAAAAAAACAAATTTTCCTAAGGACTTATGTAAAGAAAAAGCAAATTTTATTTTTTTTTACATGAAATGCACTTGTATTTTACAATGCAACATGTTTTTTCTTATGCTTTTTATGCATGAAATGTAATGCAATTTTTATGTTGTTTATGCATGAAATGCAATATGATTTTTAATTTTATAGAAAAAAAATGAGTGATTCAAAAGTTTGTTTATGGGGAAAAGATTTTTTTTTGTTTTTTTTTTGTATGAAAAATAAGGTAAGAGGTGGAGTAGCTCCCTTTGTAACCTAAATTGGTTGGCCCATGCTAGTGGTCTTTGGACCCTATGGATCTATGGTTTTTCTATTCTGAATAGTCACTGGGTTAGCAGCTATAACCTAGGGAAATTTTAGGTCTCTAGAGTCAAGTACTCTTCTAGAAGTGTAAACACACCAGGATGTACATCCCATATGTGGATACCCGCAGAGAAGAATCGTACTCTAGATGAGGAATTCATGGTAGCCACTAGGATGTACATCCAAAATGACTACCACTACACAGCCTCGTTATGTTTTTTTTAGGCTCGGGTGTAAGCCCAACTCTCAGTGTGTGCTCACAGTGTATGTGTGGTGTGTGAAGCGAGCATAGGAACCCTAAAAAATAACAAAAACCCCAAATTGTACCTTATAATTACTTTGCACAAACAAATTAAATAGACTTGACTCTCATGTGTCCCCAGCGGAGTCGCCATCTGTCGTGTCCGGGATCCCGACTTAGACGGCCCAAAAATCGATATTTCAGGGAGTCGCCACCCAATTTATTAAATAGGGAAAATTGAGAAAAACCTACCTTAAAATTAATGGTCTGCGTAAACTAGGTTGGATTCGGGAGTCGGTTATGCATAGGGAAGGGCGAAAACTTAATTCCACTACACCCCTAGTACATCCGTCCTAAGACAGTTACCCTAAATCTGATTGTGCAAATATAAATTACGAATTTATTTGTTTTACCCAAAAATAAAATAGTAGAGAATAATAAGGGCTAATTTAGAAAAGTTTAATTTTGACTTGACGGGGAAGCCCCGCTCCTACGTATCCTCCGGTGCAATGAGGAACTCAAATGTCACGTAGTTCTTCCTGAAAAATTTTGTTGGTTGCTATTTTTTAATATAGGGGTTTTAGGATTATTGAGCTGTACAGCTCATCCATCCTAGAACGCTGACTGACCCGTCTGTACAGTCGACTTAGTCCCCTATTTTATAAAAATGGAGTTTTTGGAGTTTTGGAAAATGATTTTATGTGTGTTGTTTTGATTTTATTTGAATAGGGATTTTAGGACTCTTGAACCGTACGGTACATTTATCCTAGAATGCTGACTAACCCGTCTGTACAGTCGGCTTAGTCCCTCTTGGAAATGAGATCTTCAAGTTGGGACTTAAGCTCTTTTAATTCTAAGGGAGACATCCTATATGGAGCAATGGAAATTGGTCCCGTGCTCGACACCAATTCCATGGAGAATTCGACCTCACGATCTGGAGGCAAAGATGACACTTCATCGGGAAAGACATCAAGAAACTCATTAACAACCTGAACAGAAGTTAGGTCTAAACCTGTTTCAGAAACAGATGATAACATCATGACATAGGCCTCTGCTCCTTGAAACAGACACTGACTTGCAGAAGTGAAAGAGATTACAGCTTCTGAGTTGGTTGTGGGTAACTCGACTGACTCGGAAGCAAAACTAATTGTTCGATTGAAGCAATCTAAAGTGACATGATTGGCAGATAGCTAACTCATACCCAAAACGATGTCCATACCCTTCATTGGCAAACACACAAAGTCTACCACAAATGTCCTATCTCATATAATAAGCAAACAATTTTCACACAGAGTCTGAGTCTGAACACTCCCCCTCAGTAGCCGTGAAAATAGTAATCGGTTAAGGTAGCTGTGTTAAAGCTAAGCCCAATCGTTCAGCACATGTTTGTGCCATGAATGAATGAGTAGCACCAGAATCATATAAAATACTTATAGGCTTATAGAAAAGTAGAAAAGAGATCCTGTACCCCTTAACAGGTTGTCAGTAGGCTTGACTTTTCTGGCATCTGAAGTATACACTCACTCTTGAGTTGGAGCAGCAGATCCTGACTGAGCTTTCAGTTTTGCAGGACAATTATTGGCATAATGACCCTCCTGCTTGCAATAGTAGCATTGAGAAGTTCCAATGCGACATTCACCTCTATGAAATTTTCCGCACTTAGGACAAGCCCCAAATTTCTTAGAATCTGACTTCTGAACTTGCTTTCCCTTATTGAGATTCACTTTTGGTCCCATCTGAGGGTTAGAAGATCCTGCAACCTTCTTGCCATAACCAAACTCCCTTTTGCTGGCATACAGCTTCCTCGAGTCTCCTTCCACAACATAGGCTTGCTGCACTAGAGCAACATAACTGGTGCAAGCAAATGAACCTAAGTTGTGAGCAATATCCTCTCTCAATCCATGTTTGAACCTCTTAATCTACCATTGGTCATTCGGTGCATAGGAGGCCAATTCATAAAACTGAGATAACTCCTCAAACTTAGTGGTGTACTGAGCTACCGTTAGGTTATTATGATTCAGAGCTAAGAATTCTTCTTCTTTCTCTGTCTTCACGGCTGTGGGAAAAATTGATTAAGGAACATTCAGTGGAAGTTCTCCCAAGTCACTGGTGTATCCCGATTCACCATTAATGCATGAGCATTCCTCCACCAGGTATCTGCTTCCCCCTTGAGCATATGGGTAGCCAACCAGACCTTCTCATCTTCATCACTTTGAAGAGTCCTAAAAATTTTCTCAATATTATTTATCCAATGTTGGGCTTCCATAGCTTCAAGTCCTCCTCTAAACTTGGAAGGATGCATTTTGAAAAATTTGGAATAAGCCCGGTGAGGATCAACTTGTGGTTGTGGTGCCTGAGGCTGCACCGGTGGGGGATTCTATTGCGCATTGAACATTTGTTGCATCATCATTTGCTGATTCTGCATCATTTCTTGATGCATCGGTTGCTGATTGTTCATCATTGCTGGTTCATTTGTTGTTGAGCTTGCATGGTTTGGAGCATTGGCTGCATCCAATCCGAAATTGGATTTTGGGGAATTTCAGGTCTTGGTCAAGGATTGCGTCTTGGTCGCCTTGCCATAATTCTGCATACAATGCACCAAGTATTGAGTTGATCAGGCTCAATGTCTCTTAGCATAATAAGTAGAAAGATAACAAAGGATAACAAGGAATCACACTCAACCCTAAACTAATCTAAGCCCGACTAGGTTGAACTGCTCTGATACAAAAAATGTAACACCTTAAGATCACAGCTTGGCGAACAAAAAGCATTAGCATAATCATAACAAATCACAATTCCTCTCTCGGTGTTTTTTCTGTCTATGTCTTGTTTCTATGGCTTAGCACAATCCGAGAAATCAAATCACTCAATTTCAACGGAAACCCCAATTCGAATAGCTATACCGAATAATGCCAGAGCCCTATCTTGGGGATCATGACTCCCCTCCACTAGGTGTGCTACAAAGAATATTTGGGATTGTCATCCCATGGTATCTTTTAATTAATTTAAACACTTAAATCTTTCACTTGACACTTGGATCCTTTTCACACTCGATACTAAACTAATCGGTTCGTGTTTATCCATCACATAATATTATTCATTTTGCATCATGAAAAATAAACGATTCGAGGAATCAAAGTATTCAATTATCAATGGGAAGGGTTAAGGAAGGGATTGTGAGAGGTTTGGAATCAAAAAGAATAGCATTAAACGTGTTTTAAAAACGGTGACAGAAGTAGGGGCCCGGTCCGGGCACGTTGGCGCACGGTCTGGGCTCACTGCAAAAAAATTGCAACGTGAGTATCAGTCCCAGGCGCACGGACCGGGCCTATGGGCGCACGGACCGGGCCTGTTTGACAGCTTTGAAAAATGTCTGTTTTCGTGCAATTTTGCTATTCCGTTCGATTCCGTTACTCGTTCCACTCGATTCCTAACTTAACCACAGTCTATAACAACACCAAAAACATGTTCAATCAACCAAACACACAACCAATCATTGAATACCAATTCACGTTATAGTATTTCGAGAAAAATACAAGTCACACGAAATCAACCACAATCAACACAATTTTCATAACCAAAAACCTAAAACGGAGTAGGAACTCACCTTGAATGTGTAGGAACAACAACAATCAAGCAAGGGAAACAAGATTTTCAACACCAATCTCACTCCTAAGCTCCAATTTGAACCCCAAATCTTCAAATCCCTAATTTGAGCTTCCAAGCTTTACCCAAATACCCAAATTCGAAAATGGGGGAGAATGAAGGAGAAGAAGAACAGCTGGTTGGGTTTCTTGAACTTTTAATCTCTAACATGTGATGAAATCAGAAGAATGGAAGGAGGAGAGTAAATTTTTAGATGGAGTTTTGTGGAGAGGGTGAGGGTTTCCTTTTTTCTTCTTTCCTTTTCTCTCTTTGTTCGAACTCCCCCTTCTTTTCTCCCTTATTTCTTTGTTTTATTCCTAAAATGCCCTCACTCTATCCTAAATTTCCTCATAAGCCCTATTTAAATCAATAATTCATTAGCAACCATCAAACATGTCACCACCAAATTTCATAGCAATTTATAAATCAATCTCATAAAATCATCGATCATCAAACAATCATAAATAATTAAATTACTCAAGCATCAAAGTAATTGAAATAATTACTTTGGGATGTTACATGGGGGTTGGAGTTTTGAAGGGAAAGTGGAATGAGGTACTCCCTAAGATTTATATTCTTAAGATTAGGCAAAATTATACGAGAGATCTTTGTCTTTTAAGTTATTTTTTTTAACAAGTTGGGCATTTATATTTTTTTAGTACCAACTTAGTCTTTAAGTTAGATAACGTGTACACCGTTAGTTATCTTTTGTTTTTCTGTTACCAAAAATCTCACATGACACTAACAACGCTGACGTGTTCTTAACAATGCTGACATGTCAAGTTCAAGTATATTTTTAAATTAATAATTACATTTTTTAATTAGGTTTTATTAAAAATTAAAAACCCCCCAAATTGAGATGAATATCTTCATCTTCAGACCAATGAACCAAAACCAAACCCAGAAAATTTTGATCTTTTTCATTGTCTCACAGTTTTGAATTAAATTCTGATCTTAAAATTAATTTTTTATCTTTCATCTTCTTCCTTCCTTCAAATCTAAAACATTTTTCTCTCTCCATCTCAAGCCCCACCACCACCAAATCCGAACTTTTTTTCTCTTTCATAAATCCACTGATGACTGAACTGACTACCTAAATCTCCTTGTCCTTGGTGTTGAATCCAACTGTAACAACCGATTGGATCTACACGACTCTTTGTGACCTCCATTCCATGGTGTTGAATCCAACTGTGACCTCCTCCTATAGGAACCTATTGGAGACAAGTTTTCATCATTTTCTCCATCCGATTGTTTTCAAGACAGTTAAAGATCCTTTGGGGTTATGATTTGGGAATTTTGGGGGGATTATTTTATTTTACATAAAGATCTATCTTTATCTTTCATTTTACGTTTACGTTAAATTCATGATTTCTATTAATCCATTTTTTTTATATATTAATCAATGTAGATTAATTGTTAAATTGATATTTATTTTACTTTAAATAATATATTGTACAAGTAAAAAAAATTCACGTTAAATTGGTGAGTCAGCGCACATATGGTGCCAACATTAAATCCATTTCTCACGTGGAGATTCTCATTCTTGTGGGAGACCAAGGAATATTCTTGGAGAAGGTTGATTACATGGTTGCTCTACTGGTCCCAACGTGGTGGTTATTGGGGGTTGTATCTACAAATTCACTTCGATATCAAGGTCGGTGACTACTAGTGTGTTAGTGATTTAGGGAATTTAGAGGTTACTTTAAGCTCGGGGGATTGGATGGACTAATAGTGGCCCTGATCTTGGGGCCAAGTGTGTGATCAGCTTAGGAAGGCCTTTGAGTACAAAGCCCAAAGGGTGATAGTGGTCTGCAGTAGGGCTGTTCATGGTTCGGTTCGGGCGAAGATCTGAACCAAACCGAACCGAACTGATAGAAACAGTTCGTCGAACCGAACTGAACCACGTTAACAGTTCGCCAAACCGAACTGAACCACGTTAACAGTTCAGTTCACAGTTTTAATTACGAACCGAACTGTTTAAAAAAGTTCTGCTTTAATTACGAACCCAAACCGAACCAAACTGCTAATAGTTCATTTCATCAATGAATTAGAGAACTACTAAACTGTTTCAGAATCCAAATTGAACTCTTATGCCAATTTGATGTTTCAGAATCCAAATTGAGCTACTAAATTACAATTTAAACTAAACTACTAACTATTTTAAACTACTAACTAAACTAAACTAAACTACTGTTTCAGAATCCAAATTGAACTCTTATGCCAATTTGATGTTTCAGAATCCAAATTGAGCTACTAAATTACAAAACCAGCAATGTTAACCACATCAGCAACATTTACTGCAACTTCTTTAATCAGCAACTCCATTCTTCACACTTGAATTGAACCTCCTCCAAAGAATGAATCTCTGAAAAACATAAACATACCAAGGATCAATTATGATTTCTAACCGATTAGTTACAAAGGAGGGTGACCTTATATATAACTACCATTTACATGGACACAGGCACACAACTGACACTTCAACATCAGAATCTCAAATACAAAGCCATGCAGAAATGTTCTTGTTTATGCTTTTTCTTAAATTTATAAAACAATTATTTTCCAGAATGTCTTTTTATCATTTTCTCAACATTTTTCAAAGCCAAGTCATTCTATATGTAGTTTCAGAATTGAATAGCACAGCAGCACATCAATTTGGATATCAAAAGAAAGCTAAAAAAAATGCCATGGGAAAGAAATCAATATGACAGAGTTCAATATGACAGAGAGACCAAGAGACCAGAATAGGTCTCTGACTTTAGAAAGCTAAAAGGTGTGTGTGTTTTCTTTAACTTTCCTTGCTTATTTCATGGTTATTCATAGTAATAATAACAGTGATGAGCAGGCTCATTCTCAAATTATTGGCTCCTAATTGCTTTGTCTGTGTGAATTATATTTTCTACCTCAACTTGAATATCCACAAATATATATTTGAAAACTTAATCTAGATGAACAATGCTGGAAAACTTAATCTGAGGCAGTTTCACTTAAAATTAGTTTTAGAAGTAATTCTTACTTAAACACATTCTATTAAGTTCAAATTAGTTTGAAAAATAACTTTAATGATTATATGTTAATTGAGCTTTTGGTTGATTGTATATGCAGACCACATAATCACACAGGAAAATGGTTTCTAGTATTGGGAAAATGAATCAGTGCATACAATTTTGATTGAACATTGTTAACCGATGTCAAACAACTAAAGAAATCTGAATCATAGATATGACTATAGGGAAAAATAAAATAACAATTACTACATTTTGAGTATAATCTCTAGTGATTGAATGAATGTATTTCTTTCATATCACTAAACAGAAATATTTACCAACTTCCATGTGGTGTATGTAACAAGTGCAGTTCTGTTACTAATGCAAATCATTAGAAACCAAAAGCTGGCCTATTAATATGAGTGCATATACTCTCTCAAAAGCTGCTCTAAATACTTATACAAGGATTTTGCCAAAAAAGTATCCATCAATTTGCATCAATGCTGTTTGTCCCGACTATGTGAAAACAGATATAAACTATATATAATACAGGTTATCTAATTGAGCAAATTACTCAGTAATGTTCAATTAGGTAAACTTATTATATAGAAATTCATAATCAACATATGATTATGAATTTGCTCAGTAATGTTCAGTAATGTTCATAATTAGACTGATAAGTTATTCAAAAAAAATAACAATAGAAGACAAACCTAAACACACATAACTTAGCATCACTATTCAGCAGACCATGATCTTGTTGCAGTAGCAGCAATCAACTTTGCTGCAGTTCCAATGTTCTTGTTGTCTTCTAAGTCCTCAGTCATCCAAATTAACACCATGATCTTGAGAGGATATTTCTGCAAAACCAAAATTATTTCATCTACAAATGAAAATATTGACCAAATAAATAAAATGTTATAAATTTACCTTGATCAAATCTAAGGTTCTCCTCAGGGTCCTCATCATTAAAGAGATAGTGCGGTTGCCCTTTCAACCAATCTTGCAAGCAAACAAGCCCTTCTAACATTGTGTGCTTTAAGCAACAACGATGGTCGCCGAGCACTCTTCCTCCCGTGCTGAATGCACATTCGGATGCCACTGTTGAGACGGGAATTGCCAACACCTCTCGAGCTATGCTTGCAAGGATGGGGAACCTTACAGAATTGACTTTCCACCAACCCAATATATCAAAACTTACATTTTTATTGTAAGCTTCAGCTTCTTCCTTTAAATACTTCTCAATTTCTGATTGTGGATCAGTTCTACTGCGCCCAGTTGTTTTTAGATAGAGGTACATCGGATCATCTTCATCATCATCATCATCATCATCATCATCATCATCATCATCATCAAGAATAAGTGCAGTTTTTTCGGTAATCCTCTCTTGCTCTGCACACTCCATGAATTTTTTTTCTCTTGCGGGAGTAACTGTGACATATTTAATAGCAGCCCGAATTCTCATAATGGAGTAATCAATCTCTTTTAGTCCCTCCTTGACAATTAAGTTCAAGATATGCGCACAACATCGCATATGGATATAATTTCCCTCTAGGACAAGGTTGTCCCAGGACTCCATCCTGCTCTTCAAGTATTTCAAGCCAGCATCATTTGCAGAAGCATTGTCAACGGTTATGGTTAAAACTCGCTTTAACTCCCACCCATTCAAAAACTCCTCAATATACCTCGCAATGGCCTCTCCCGAATGCCCTGTAATTTGACAGAAGTTTATAATTTTCTTTTGAAGCCTCCATTCACAATCAACATAATGCGCAGTCAAACTCATGTAAGTGAGATTTTGAGCCGAAGTCCATGTGTCTGTTGTAAGACAAACTCTCCCACAATGTTTTGAGAGAATTGCTTTCAACTTCTCCTTCTCTTCTATGTAAAGATTCCATATATCTCGTCTCACTGTAGATCGTGATGGGATGTCAAAACGGGGTTGCATGAGGTTCAAAAACTTCTGAAATTTTTCATTCTCCACAAAACGAAATGGGAGCTCTGCACTCACAATTGTCTTCGCAAGCTGAAGTCGGCATGCTGCTTAGTCAAATTTCGAGTAACTTGGCGAAGATGCTACTTGTGCTTCTGTGGCATTTGGAGGGGCTTGGTCTTTTGTTTGATCTATTTGGAGGGTACTCCTTGCATCTAGTCAAATGGGTCTTCATTGCTGTTGTCCCGCTCAAATACTTAATTAGGTCTCCGCAATAGTGACATTTGCCATACATTTCATCACCGGGTTGTTTAGTAAAGTGGTTCCACACATCGGACCGAGTTTTACGCTTAGAAGATCGAGGAAGAGGCGGTAATGAAGTTCCCGGGGCAACTGGTGTGTGAACCTCTTGCTCTTCAACATTTTCCAGCAATGTAAAGTCTAAGATTTCATCGTGCGATGACATGGAGTTTTTCTTAAGATACACAAGCCAATTGCAACATTATTCCAGTAATAAACACTGAAAGAAGCAAGGCAAACAAGCATTCAGTAATAAACACTTAAAAGTAAACAAAAGTGTTCTTCCAAATCCTAAAAGTGCGATAACAAGAAGCCAGAAGCTGATTAACAAGAAGCCAGAAGCTGATTAACAAGGCTTTTCTTTCTTTTAAGCAAAAGAGAACCCAGAAAACTTAAAAGTAGTTTAAGCAAAAGAGAACCCAGAAAACAAGGCTTCTTCGTAGGAAAAACTTCAATAAGCTGAAAACTTAAAAGTAAACATCACATTTGCAGAGAGAAAACAATAACCCTTCTGAAAAACAGAACCCGGAAGCCAATAACCCTTCTGAAAAACACCACCGTAACAACTACACAAAAAATGAAGAAACAGAACCCAGAAGCCAAACATAACCCAGAACAAACAGTGCGGTATGTAATGGCGTTTACCTGACCGAAGACGAAGATGAATCGAAGGAGAAGCTGCGAACTGAAGATGAAGAAGCTGCGAACTGAAGATTGTGAACTTGCGAACCGAACTTGCGAACTGAAGATTGTGAACTCGCGAACTGAGGGATTTGGGGTTCGAAGAATGAATTGCGATTGGGAACCAAATTCGAAGAAGATGGAACTCGCGAACTGAACTTGCGATTGGGATTTGGGAACTTGCGATTGTGAGAGTGAGACGCGGAGAGGGATAGCGCAGAGAGCCAAGGAGTGATAGACGCAGAGAGTGAGATTGGGAAAGTGTAAACCGTAAACTGTGAAGTGTAAAAGGATAGATGGGATAGACTAACAGTTCGGTTCAGTTCGTAACTGAACTGACTTTAATAGTTCAGTTAGCGAACTGTTTTTAACAAAGACAGTTCAGTTCTGAACTGTTACTAAAAGTTCAGTTTATAATAGTTCAGTTCAGTTTAGTTCGGCAGTTCAGTTCAGTTCGGAAGTTTATTTGAACAGCCCTAGTCTGCAGTATCCTCTAGTACATAGTCCTTTGAGCACAGAACCTGGAGGGTGATTCTACTCTTAGTTCTGCAGTGGTGGTTGGCCGGTCTCCTCCAATACAGGTTCTAATTTGATGAATTTCATATATAAGAAGTATATAAACTTTTTTGAGAACCTAAAATATGTCATTAATTAACCTAATTTGAGGCATACAAAAAACTAATTTAAAGGACTAACTACCTACACATTTGGTCAAAAAAAAAACTACTTGCGTCCCAGGAAGGTAGCTCAGTTGACGAGCTAGAGACATGAAGGAGTTGCAAGAAGGAGGTCCAAGGTTAAAGCATTGAAAACTAGCATTCCCCCACTCCCCCTAACATTTGCTTATAAAAAAAACTACTTGCACATTTATTAAGATATATAGTTATTGACAGTGTTTTTGTAAATCTCATTTAAAACTTATATTTTGTTACAAGTTTCTTTTTTGACTCAAATATTGTTACAAATTAAATGACCAAAATTTGCTTATATTGTCATCCCTCTTCGCCTTTCGTCTCCACACCTCTCTCTCTCCTCAACCACCACCCACCTCTCTTTGTCACCACCGCGCCAGACATCCCCAATCCGCCACCAGACCACTGATTTCATATTCTTCTCTCACCAATTAAAGGTTAGTTCTCTTATTCTTTTTTAGGTTTTAATTTATATTTTAATTTAGATTTAGGTTGATGTTTTGATGAACCCTAAGATTAGAAATTGTTGTTATTGAAATTGTTAATTGTTATATTGAAATTGTTAATTGTTAATTGTCAATTGATGAACCCTAAGAATAGAAATCTTGGATTAGGCCGATGTTTAGGTTTATGAAATTGTTAATTTGGAAATCGTTGAACACATGTTTTTCATTTTTACAGGCTAAGCAGCTCGGCCGGGCACTCCCTATACAAAGTAAGATTCATTAGATTAGTTGCTTATGTCTGTATTTTGACTTTTTAGATAATCTTGTTAGTAACTTATCATATTATTGTTCTCGTTGTCTTTAAATTTAATTAATATATATCACATTTCGTTTTTCATAGATATGGATCCAAGAGGTTCTGACCCACCGCCCCCAGACCACCGAGAGGTGATAGAGGAAAAGCATAGATGTCGACCCACCTCGTCAAAGAAGGCATCGTTGTCAGATGGGCATCGCGTCCTACTCCAGTTACTACTCCACCCAGGGAGACATCGCGTCCTACTCCAGTTGCGATCCCACCACCTTGTATCCCATTGGTACCCACTTTGATGTCTCCCACCCCCACACCTCAATACACTTTTATGCCCACACCCAAGTTACCTCCCTCTCCCCAGGACGAGCATCCTTTGCCGGTTCATGATGAACGAGTAGATCCGGAGGTGTCAACAGATGAGGTTGATGATGATGAGGTGGTTTTCATGGATGGTGGTCACCCAATCATCTATCCACATGGTTCAGCGTTATTTTTCTTTAACTTTTTTTAATTTAAAATTAGTTATGCTACAACTTATATATGTCTTTTTTTTGTTTGATATATCTTTTATTATGCGGGTTGCTTCCTTCGAAGACCGCTTCGAAGGCAATCACCCATGACCAAAGAAAAAATATTGGAAGTTCTGGCCAAAGTGGTCGGCTGTGGAGGACGATGATACGAAGGCATTTTTTATTTATTTAAGGTAAGTATCAATAATATCATTACATATATTGTTAAATTTAATTTATTGTTTCATGTTTAGTATAATCACTAACACATAATTTGTATTTGCTTAATGTAAACGAGAGTGACGTGGAAGGCAGAGGAATAGAAAGCCATTAAGAATATATTTATGCAAAGAGCGGGTCACCGCCTGTCAGATATGCTTAGGGAGGTGCGCATTAAAGATCAACAGTCCACTTGGATAGGTGAGAGTGTCTGGGTGGCCCTCAAGAAACACTGGGCTACACTTGATTACCAAAAGATGTGTGAACAAGGCAAGAAGAACCGAGCATCAGAGAAGGGTGGCACGCTTTACTGTTGCGGCTCGATCAATCAAGTTCAACAAGTTTCCATACTGGTAAAGTGTTTTACAAATCTATGTGTTATTTTAGTTAGGGCTATTAGTTAGAAATAGTTGAACATGTGTTTTTCATTTTTACAGTCTAAACATCTCGGGCGTGCACTCCCTATACATGAGTTGTGTAACATCCCCAATTTAGCTAATTTAGTTAATAGAAATTAGCAAGAGGTTATGTTTGATGAATTAGCTAATTTGAGTAATTTAGCTTAATTAATCAATGAGGAGGTGATTGTCATGGATTGGATAGATTCATTGAATGTTTAATTGCTAAATAATATGGAGTACGTGTGTGTTATTCAATGAGTGTTGAATTAAATTGGTTGTAAGTGAGTAATTGTTGACTAGAATTAGTGTTAAGTGGGAGTTAAAGACCAAGGGTATTTTAGTCTTTCCCTTTCATTTTTACCCTTCAGCTCATTAATACACTCACCTCCAAAGAGACACAAAATCAGAAATTACTGAAATTGAGAAAAGTGAGGGTTGAGAGAGGGAGAGAAGCTCGAGAGTGAGAGAGGAGTGAGAAGGAGTACTACACTTCATAAATCTTAGTGCATGTAAGTTACAATCACACCATTCTTTCCCATTTTTCAATCTCTTCACATTGAGACCAATTTTATCAACCCATTCATACCCTTTCTCATTTCACCATTGTTGGGTGTTCAAGCTCAAGTGACCAAAAATGGAAGTTGTAAGCCTTGCATGTTGAGTTTAGAGTAACCTTGATGTATTTTGTGAACCACATTCGCTTTAGAAGAGTTTAGAAGTGTTAGGAGTGGTTGGATTTCGAATTGGAATGCTGTGGGTTAGCTTTGGGAAGAGTTTGGAGTCGTGGTTGCTGTCCATGAGTTGAGAAAATCAGTTTTGGGAGCCTTTGGTTGTTGATTATTCTTCAAAGTGTCCTCTCCATAGAAACACAACTAGAACTGAAAGTGTTTTGCAGATTGAGGCTCATTAAAAGTAACTTCAGTAGCTTGAGGTGTTTGAAATTCAATTTGAAGTGAGTTAGAGTCGTGGAAGCTTCGGAATCGTAGCGGGGATTGTTCGGGTAGTAATTCTCGTTGATTGCTTTTCGGGGAGTTTCGATTGTTTGCGGTTTCGTCACTTCGGGTGAGTTCTATACTCGCTTAGGGTTTTCATTTGAATTGTGTCAACCTTGCATGTGACTGAAAATAGGTTTTGGTGTTTCGTTTCGTTCGATTTCATTGAAAGCCGTTGTTTTGCGAAAACCGTAATTAGGAAAATGTATTTGGTTATGAATGTTTGAATGATTGAAAGTGGATGATTTGATGCTATGTTTGATGTGTGTTGGACTGGAATAATGTTTGACTGTGTTGGGTATCGATCGGAATAAGTTTCGGAATCGATTGGAATGGGAATTTCACACGAAAACAGGATTTTTGGAAATGCTGATAAGTCAGCACGACTTGTGCTGATTTTGGCACGACCCGTACTGATCTTTCTGTCCCAGATTTTAGAAATGCTGATAAGTCAGCACGACCCGTGCTGATTTTGGCACGACCCGTGCTGATTTTGGCACGACCCGTGCTGATCTTTCTGTCTTAGATTTTAAAATGTGTCAAAAGCCTTCCTAATTGATTCCAAACCTATTCTAATCCTTTCCCCAACCCTATGTGTTGATGTTGAATGTGATTATGTTATGTTTTATTGATTTGATGCGAATGTTCTATGTGAATGACCAGGAAGTTGAGGTAATGTCATGTTATGTTTAAATGTGATTATGTTATGTCATGATAAGTGGACTATAAGTCTCATGAGGTTGAGGTTAATGCTATGATAATTGTTTAAATGGATTAATGTCCCTTGAGGTTGATGTTGTGGTTGAGGTTATAATAATGAGGTCGAGGTTATGTTATGTTCATGTCAAATATATGTGATGGTCCAATGCGGATATAGTATACGTGACGGCCCAATGCGGGTATAGTATACATAGTATACGTGATGGCCCAATGTGGGTATAGTATACATTGTAACACCCATTTCTACCCGGTAATTTATATGCGTAAAATCAGAGTTTTCAAAAACCATTTTCAACAAAGAAACGGATGCTACATTTCGACAACAGTTACATAGCACTCTCATTAGAGGTGAACCGGCAAACCATATTTTGCGTCTTAAAAACAAATCGACTTCATTCAACATGCAGCGGAAAATCAAAAGGGTTCGTAACATCGATGAAACGACATATGTATATACTTAATATAAAAGCAGCGGACATCCCTCCCCGAGTGCTACGTATCAGAGCAACGACACCAAACTAATGAAGAGTTATAGTCTTCATTCGAGATCACCTGCACGTTACCAACATAGGGGTAACATTCAAACAGAAGGGGTGAGATATCACACTATATAATGAATCGTATGAAAAGCAGTATATACTTAGGTCATGGCATCAAAATTATCACGGCACGACAATCACGTCACGACAGTCAATGTTATCTCAATCAGTATCATCAACAAAATCAACAACACAACGACAGCGACAACAACAACAATAGCCACACCAACGACAATAACGACAACGTATAGCAACAACAACAACAACACACAACAACGACAATAACATCAATTGCAATCACCAATAATCATCACCCATAAATGTCACCAATAGTCATCACCAAAATCGTCACCAACAGTCATCACCTAAATCATGTGTAAATGAATGAATGCAACCCACACCAACGGGCATATGCATGTGGTACCAAATCACCGAAAGTTTTGCCCGTAAATAGGGGCGTCACCAAGATTGAGAGCTTTCACACCCGGCTCACCAATTCACAAAAATTGAGCTTTCACACCCGGCTCACTAGTTTTAGAAAAATTGAGCTTTCACACCCAGCTCCAAGACCAAAGGCCTTCACCAAAATAAATGCGTATGCTGTATGCTGTATGCACACAGACAATCATCAGAAATTTGCCACAATGTGACACACCAAAAGAATCAATCACCGAATATCACCAAAATTGGGCTTTCACACCTAGCCCAACGACACCGAAACACCCAACCACCCGAGACAACGGAACACCAAGATTTGGAGCCTTTACACCTAGCCCCGACAACACCAAGGTTTGAGCCTTCACACCCAGCTCAAACAACAACAATACTTGAGCCTTCACACCTAGCTCAACAGCACCAAGACACCAAGATGACAACAATTTCCAAAACATTTGAGACGCGATGATTTTTCCCAACACCGGAGACAATGACAATTTTCCAAAATATTTGGGACGACCACAATTTTCCAAAATATTTGAGACGCGACAATTCTTCTCTTTTCAAAACAGCGACATTTAACGGCTAAGCCAACGGCTAACAATTTCCATAAAAATAGATCACTTTGCCTCAAATTAGAATATTCAGTTAGGCCTCTGAATAAGCTTTCCAACGCATTTTAGAACGCCCCAATCCAAAAAAATAGGAACAGCCCACAAAAATAGGGACAACCAACAACTACCCAAAAAAATAAGAACAACCCACGAAAATAGGAACAACACAACAATTTTCAGGAACAGTTTTCAGAAACAGCAACAATTTTCGGAGACAGTTTTCAGAAACAGCAACAAATTTCGGAAACAGTTTTCAGAAACAGCAACAATAATTTTCAGTAAACATACCTCTACTTCGGTGAATTAATTAACCTATCAAACGGTATCGAAACTTAGCAAAGGACCCCTCTATGGAAAGCTAAGAATGTCTAGTTCCTGAATATAATTTTTATTTTGCAAAATAATGGTCTAATTCGTACAGTTTCAGTAAATAAGCAACAAGGTTCGGAAAACAGGACAGCCACTATGACCTAGCTTGTGACACCTCTAAAATTATCAAAACTCAGTCAAATGACATGGGACTTGAGCCTAACCCGAAACAAATTGAGTGTAGTTTACAATTAATCAGAAATCATTCAAAAATGAGTTCAAACGAAAACGTTATACACGAAATACCGAACCTATACCCAGATTGTTTCCAGAATTTTAACCTAACTTGTGACGCCTATAACTCGAGCTACACAACTCCAAATGCAACCAAACTAGTGCCAAATTAACAAGAATTAAGTCTAGTTTCTGAAAAGGTAAACCACATAATTTTTGGACCACTATATTGTTCCCAGTTACTGTATAACCGAACCTATACCCAGATCGTTTCCAGCAACCAAACAGCAACGTAAAAATAGAGGGACAGGGCGCCTAGGGCCCCAATTTCAGCATGGCACATGTGATTTCAATTCAATTTCTATGATCATGGCAATCATCAAACAACTTTAGGGCATGGGAACATCAAACACGTATCAAAATCGTTCAACAAGGCATCATGGCATAACATCAAACATGTAAAAATCATGACACACATATAGTAATTATCAAACCCTAACCCCCCATACATACAACAATTCATAGAACCCATTAGATAGATAGAATCCCACCCTTACCTTAGCCTTAGAAGACCACAAACCCTAGCTTCTTCTCTCTCCTCTTGAGCGCCACTTCTCTCTCTCTTTTCCTCTTGTGCTAGCGCCGCCCCCTCCTAGCCCTCTCTTCTCAACTTTGGTTTTTCTTCTAAATGAATAAAACCCTAATCTAATCCCTTATATAAACTCATTAATCCTATGGGCTTTTTATTTAACTTATGCGACTAATCAAGGCCCTTTCCTCTTAACACCTCTCATTTACTAACCCCAACAATAATAATAGGTCCACGTACTCTATTATATTTTATTCTATTTATTTTCTACCAAATAATTCCTAATAATTAATTAAACAAGTAATCAATTATTTTTGGGGCGTTACATACATAGTATAGGTGACGACCCAATGCGGGTAATATTGAATGTGATTGAAATAATGATGTTTGGAATGGATTGTGATGTTCCATAAGTCATGTTAATGAACGTTAGTAACCACGAGTGAGGTCATGAAAGTTGTTTAATGAATTAATGTCTAAATGAGGTTGAGGTTATAATAATGAGGTTGAGGTTATGTTCATGACAAGTATACGAGACGGCCTAAAGCGGGAATAGTATACGTGACGGCCCAATGCGGGTATAGTATACGTAGTATACGTGACGGCCCAATGCGAGAATAGTATACGTGACGGCCCAATGCGGGAATAGTATATGTGACGGCCCAATGCGGGTAATATCATATAGGTGAGGTATTATGTTAGGATAAGCTTTATGCACGTAGTTATATATATTGAACTAAGAATAAAAAGGTTTCATAAATGAACCGAGAGAGTTAGTAAGGGGTCTCGATAGGACTCACTGAGATAATGTTATCTCACCCTTTATTATTGTGGTTTTTACAGAGGAACATGCAAAGGCGATGAGGCACGGCTACGGTGCAACCTAAAGAAGATGTGAAATTTTAGTTTAGGGTCTATGTTAATTCCCTTGTTGTCATTGTACTTTCGATGTTATGACTTGTATTGATATTAGAAGTTATAAATCGTTTCCGCTATCTCTGTATTGGATATTGAATACTAGGGTGATGGGAGGTTTATTTATTGCTATGAGGGATCGCTTGATGATCATTTTTATCAAGTTTTAGTTTGTGTTCAATATCTAATGACAGGAAGTTATCTCTGATGTATGCTATGTTGTGCACTTTGGTATTTCTACAAGCTAAAAATATCGGGGTGTTACAAGTTGCATTGGGCCGAAGGGGAACCCACGATTATGTTGATGAGCGCTCGAGGAAGACTCGGGTAAATATCCTACATGATTTGTATTATATATTGTGTTGTTTTGTTAAAATTTACACTAATTATGCTATGTTGTTTGGTTATGCAAAACAGGAAGAGTTTCATCAGGTGATGACTCAAGCGACTCAGGGGAGCTGGGACCCTCCATCACCTGTTGTACCTACCCCCGAGGAGGCTGCACTAGCAATGCACAACTTGAATAAGACGGTAGACAAGAAGTATAAGGGTCGTTTGTATGGTGTCGGGCCCTTTTCTCCCTATATTTAAAGCGAGATCGGTCACATCGACACCAGTGGAGCTTCTGCCAGTCGACTTCCTCCACTGCAGAGCGCGACTAAGGTGACACAATTGAGGGAGCAGGTGAAGACTCAGGTTCAGACGACCAGGACCTTGCAGGAGGACATAACAAGGATGCACCGTCAGCAGACAAAGATGTTGAAGCTATATAAGAGCAGGTGTCAGAGACCCCCACAGTCAGAGCAGCGATCTGAGCCCTCTGATGGTGCTGTTTTGCTAGGAATCCGACTTTGATTATGATGATGTTGCATATTAGGATTTTCTTTTGTACTTTATGATATTATTTACTTTATAACACTTTAATTTGTTTTATTTGGTTGATCGA
The DNA here is from genome assembly GCA_039519185.1 of Astragalus membranaceus. Lineage (NCBI taxonomy): Eukaryota > Viridiplantae > Streptophyta > Magnoliopsida > Fabales > Fabaceae > Astragalus > Astragalus membranaceus. Next base: position 163,991,190 of record CM076846.1, on the reverse strand, counting down.
TTACTTTATGACATTTAAAATTTCATTTAATTTTTCCTAGAATTTTTTATGTAAAATGGTTTGATTTATTTTATATTTCAGTATTTATAAATAAAAATATAAAAAAATATAAGTAGGTTGAAAAAAAAATTAAACACACAGGTTTATTACAGACGAATTTAGCCGTAAGTAATCTTGGCACGCATAGTGGTTTCCGACGGATTTGACCATCGGTAATTAGCGACGGACCACCACTAGTGGAAAAAAGACATTAGAAAGCATCATTTAGCATCGGTTGTTTGAACAGCCGATGCTAAATTTTGAACCGGTGGCATTTTTGCAATTAAATGGAAGATTTCATATTTCGCGCCTACTTTTAGCGTCGGGTGTTTCAACACCCGATGCTAAATGTATTTGCTTTAGACATTTAGCATCGGGTGTTTAAACAACCAATGCTAAATGTCTAGAAGAAAATACATTTAGCGTCGGGTGTTTAAACACCCGATGCTAAATGTATTTGCTTTTAGACATTTAGCATCGGGTGTTTAAACACCCGATGCTAAATGTCTAAAGCAAATACATTTAGCATCAGGTGTTTAAACACCCGACGCTAAATGTATTTGCTTTAGACATTTAGCATCAGGTGTTTAAACACCCGACGCTAAAGGGTCATGTTTTTTCAATTCATCCATCGATCGCATACACTCTTCACATTCTCACTCTCACTCTCTGAACTTTGTCACTCTCTCAACGCTCTCGCTACCTCACTTTCTGGACCTCCATCGCCGTCACGATTCTTGGCTCGTCTTTACGATTCTTGGCTCTTCTTCACGATTCTTGGCTCGTCGTCACTCTCACTCTCTCAACTCTCTCACTCTCTGAACTCTCTCGCTCTCTGAACTCTCTCGCTCTCTGAACTCTCTCACACCCTTATTTCACTCACACATGGAACCCTAGCTAAATCTCTCTTAGTTTTCGCACGATTTCGCCTTCAGATTTCATTTTGAGGTTCGTTTCCCCCTTACTCTTTCTCTCTCGATTTCACCTTTTTATGTTAGTTTTCATTTCGATTTTTGCGGCATTTCGCAGTTTTCACACGTATTCGCATTATCTCCCTTACTCTTTTCCTTTAACCATTGTATGCTCGCTTTCAGAAACTGCACAAGCTTCTTTCGCGGTGGGTTTCCAAATCTTCATTTTTTCCTACTCTGTTCCTCATCACGCAAACCCTAAATTTCTAGCGTTGTCAGTTCGAACGAGTAAACGAGGATACAAAGACGCTTTGAAGATATGTTGTTCTTGAGATTTGCTATGTTGTGAGTGAGTATTCTACTCATTACGCATCAGGTCAGTGAACATCACCAATCTTTTGTTCTTGCGATTATGCTATGTTGTGAATTTCCTTATTGTTTTTTATTCCAAGTAGTCAGTGTTTCCTTATGCTAAATCAGCTAGGCTGTTATTCTAATTTGCTTTTGTTCTTCTTGTTATCTTTTACCATTTCTGGAACAGCTTGATTTGCTTGCATTTCTATGTGTTTTGTGTGTTTCTCTGTCTATCTGCAGAAGCTGTGTGTGTGGGTTTCTCTGGGGCAAGGGTTTGCTTGCTGTGTAATAGCTTGTTCTGCATTTTAGTTGAAAGAAGTTTTTTCTGCATTTTAGGAACTTTTATCACAGTAGGCAATATTTATTTCAGCCTTCTCTAATCTGTCCACAATGCCATTTTTATTTGCTCATCATATCTGGTTTTAGAAAGCCTCTCTGCCCTATCTCTAATTGACAGAATTAAGAGAGATTTACAAGGATTTTGGATTTGTTGTCATATATGATACATCCTAGAGATAGGGCAGAATATAGGGATAGGGCAGAAAGGCTTTCTTGGACTTTGATTCTTGTGTTGTTGAAGTAAATAATAAACCTTTCCATTATACCTTTCTTCTTCTATTCAATTTCTTCATCAAATACACATAAAAATGGTCCCTCTGAAATCAACAATTTGCTTCTTGCATTGGCCCTATTGGTCTATGACTGTTAGAGTTTTTTTACTAAGATGAATGAATACTATTTCAGGTGCACCTGACTTCATATTGGTCTCCTTGCTTTAAAGTTGATTTCTTTGATACATAATAACAGATTTGGAGTCCTAGTCTCGACATCACAGTAAGTCTTCATCTAAACTCTTTCAGCAATATTCTTTATTTCTAACTAATGTGATTTTATGATTTCCCCAAAATGGTAAATTTTTTATAATTTCATAATACATTGATTCTTAGATACTTAATTTCATAATACTATAATTTGTGATTTTGATTAATCATCAATGGATGATGAGTCCTATAAATTTACTTCTCTTTATTGTTTTACTTAGATACTTAATTGGAAACCTTTTTACTGGACCATTTCTCAATGAGCTATATTTTTACTTGTTTTGATTTATGAATTTATTTTTACTATCTTGGTTTGATGTGATAGTTTGATTTTGTTTTAAGCATTAAGACTTGGTTGATTATTTGGAGCGTAGCCATGGATCGTAGTTGGATACAAAGTAATCGTCTGAGTGATGAGTATGCAAAAGGAGTCGAAGAGTTAATAAACTTTGCTCAAGCAAATCTTCGCAAAACTGATGCTCCCAAAAGTGATGTTCCCGAAACTGATGTAACTTATTCATGTCCTTGTTGTAATTGTGTGAATCGAGCCCCACAACCACCAAGTGTAATACGGGATCATCTCTTTGTTTATGGGATCTTACCCAGTTATACCACATGGATATGGCATGGTGAATCAACCGGCAACCCAAGTGTGTCCAAAAGTGAGAAAGTCGATGAAGATATGGATGATCAAATGGAGGACATGATACGTGACATTGGTCCTGAATCTTTTAAGCGAGCGCATGAATATGATAATTTGTGCAAAGACAAAGATCAACCTTTATATTTGGGTTGCACAAAATACACTCGGTTGTCTGCGTCGTTAAAATTGATCAATCTGAAGGCAATAAATGGGTGGACTAATAAGGGATTCACCGAATTGCTTGAGCTGTTGGAAGACATGCTTCCCATAGGTAACACATTGCCAAAACGAACGTATGATGCAAAGAAGATATTGTGTCCGATGGGTGTGGAGTATCAGAAAATACATGCATGTCCCAATGACTGCATATTGTATCGGAAAGACTTTGAGAAGTTGCATAACTGTCGTACGTGTGGTTGGTCGCGCTACAAAGTGAAGTCGGGTGAATCCAATTGTGACGACAACAACACAAAGGGTTCCCCTGCGAAGGTTTTATGGTATCTTCCAATAATACCTAGGTTCAAACGCTTGTTTGCTAATGCAAATGACGCGAAGAGCATTAGATGGCATGCAGATGAAAGGAAATGTGACGGACAGCTTCGACATCCAGCCGATTCTTTGCAATGGAAGAAAATTGATAATTTGTATTCGGATTTCGGCACTGAGTCAAGAAATCTTAGACTCGCACTTGCTTCAGATGGGATGAATCCATATGGTAACTTAAGTGCGAATCATAGCTCGTGGCCTGTTCTACTTTTAATTTACAACCTATCTCCATGGTTGTGCATGAAGCGCAAATATGTGATGTTATCCATGATGATTTCTGGCCCGAGAAAACCTGGTAATGACATTGATGTTTACCTTAGTCCATTGATTGAAGACTTGAGAAAAATGTGGGATGAAGGCGTGGATGTGTTTGACGGGTATTCTAATGAAACTTTCAAGCCGCGAGCCATGTTATTTTGCACGATCAATGACTTTCCTGCATACGGAAACTTGTCTGGGTATAGTGTCAAAGGGCATAAAGGTTGTCCTATTTGTGAAGAAGACACGTGTCACCATCAACTCAAACATGGAAGGAAGACTGTCTACCTTGGGCATCGGAAATTTCTCAAACCTAATCACAGATACCGTAAGTTGAAAAAAGCTTTTAATGGGTGTTCGGAAAATGACATTGCTCTGAATGCCTTGACCGGAGAAGAAGTCTATCAATTGGTTAAGGACATCAAAGTTGTATTCGGCAAAAAGCAGAAGCAGCCTAAGGAAAAAAGCAAGTGGAAGAAGAGGTCGGTGTTCTTTGATCTTCCGTATTGGTCCAATCTTGATGTAAGACATTGTCTTGATGTTATGCACGTCGAGAAAAACGTTTGTGATAGTGTCATCGGGACGCTACTCAACATTCAAGGGACAAAGGATGGTATAAATTCTCGTCTAGATTTGCGTGAGATGGGCATAAGAGAACAATTACATCCAGTAGAACGAGGTAAAGGCACATATTTACCTCCAGCATGTTATACCTTATCAAGAAAAGAGAAAATGAGCTTTTGCGATGCGAGTGTCTACGGGGAATCAAAGTCCCACATGGTTACTCGTCAAATGTAAAACGACTGGTTTCAATGAAAGATCTCAAATTAGTTGGCTTGAAGTCTCACGACTGCCATGTCTTGATGCAACAACTACTACCTGTGGAAATTCTTGGCATCTTACCGAAAGATGTCTGATATACCATAACTAGGCTGTGCTTATTCTTCAATAGTATATGTGCTAAAGTCATCGACCCTCAAAAATTGGACGAGTTGGAAAATGAGGCTGCCATTATCTTGTGTCAATTGGAGATGTTTTTTCCTCCCTCATTCTTTGATATCATGGTTCATTTAATTGTTCACCTGGTTAGGGAGATTAGATTATGCGGCCCTGTTTATTTAAGGTGGATGTACTCAATCGAGCGATACATGAAGATCTTGAAAGGGTATGTGAAGAACCAATATCATCCTGAAGCATCCATTGTCGAAAGGTACGTCACAGAAGAAGCGATTGAGTTTTGTTCTGACTACTTGTCAGAAGCAAAATCTGTGGGACTACCAAAGTCTCGTTATGCAAGGAGAGGTCAAGGTAAAGGTACACATGGTATAACCACTAAATGCATGGGTCAAGCTGAAGTGCTTCAAGCACATTTGTATATTTTGAATAATACAGATGAGGTATTACCTTACTTGTCTCTCCATAAAGAGATAGTAAAGGCCAAAAACCCTCGAATGAAAGAAATATTGTTATTGAACGAGCATAACAACACATTCATAGATTGGTTTAAATCAGAGAAGAAAGATGTGAGTGCCTCTGAGACTTTGAGATGGTTAGCACATGACCCTCACTTTAATGTCGTATGTTGGAGCGGGTACGACACAAATAAGTTTTCCTTTTACAAAAAGTCGAAAGATGACAAAAGCACCATGCAAAATAGTGGAGTTATATATGGTCATGGCTTCCTCGATGCACTTATCTAGTTCAAAGGATACAAATCCTGTACTTACATCCATTGCTTACTTTGGTGTCATTGAAGAGATTTGGGTGCTTGATTACTGTAAATTTAAAGTGCCTCTTTTTAAATGTAAGTGGGTTAACAACAATAGTGGTGTACGTACTGACGAAATGGGATTTACACTAGTGGACCTTGACAAGGTAAGTTATAATGATGAACCCTTCATCATGGCTGACCAAGCAAAACAAGTTTTCTATGTCAAAGATCCTTCTAACAAAAAGTGGTCAGTTGTCCTACAAGGAAAAATAGGCAGTGATGAAAATGAAGATTCAAGTCTTGCAATTTCCGAAACACCTTGTTTGTTAACACAAGTGCCTACTTCAGTTGATGACAATGAAGTTGACGATGAACATGCCACTCGCAATGATCATAATGAAGGAATTTTATACGAAGGAAATTAGATTTGTTTTTTTTTTTGAACCTATGAAATTGTAATTTTGAACTTAGTGACAATGATAGTTTGTTTCTATTATTTCCTTTTGAGCATGTGACAAATTTTGTAACTGAGAGAAGTATGTTTTCCAATTTCTTTCAGTGTATTTCTCCAAATGTGTATGGATGGTTTCATAGTTCATATTGAATGAGGGATTGTTTTTGCCTCTCTAATTTAGCCTCTAAACAACATTTGCAAGTGTAAATTTTATTGATTATTTTAGTTGTCTTTTTCATAAGTTCAGGTATGATTCTATGTTTAGTTCAAATATATAAGAATGACTGATATATTTTGTTTCCTTTGTTTAAACAGCTATCATGGATGATTTCAGTGATCCTCCAAAAAAGAATACCAGACGTCCAACATCATTAAAAAAGTTCACTTCTAGGTGCCCAGATGGTCAAAAATACATAGTGGATATTGATAGTAAAGGCGATCTTATTGGTCCGTATGCTAACAAATTCAAAACCTATTTAGGGGTGGTTGCACGAACAAAGATAAGCATATTGCCAATGACTTGGAGTGATGTTGATGACGAGACAAAAAAGATTGCTTGGGATGATGTAAAGCTAACATTTGATGTTCCCGAGAGTAATGAATTCAAGAAGACTTGGATGTCTCATATCAATCTTTGTTGGAGACAGTTCAAGACAACTCTCACCAGAACATATGTCTTTGGTAGTGGGGATAAAGATGGTCAAAAAAATCCATGTCACAAGTACAACAGCATATCTCTCGAGACATGGGCCGCATTTTATAACAGTCGCATTACTGAGGAGTTTGTGGTATTGTTTTAACTATAACTATTTTAGTTTCTTAAACATTAATGATATGTTGTAAATATGGTGGTGTTTGTTCTTTGTAACAGGCTAAGAGAGAAGCTGCCAAGAATATTCAAAAAAATAATAAATACAACCATGCAATGGGGCCAGGTTGGATCTAAGATTGTAAGTAAAATATTGTGTGGTGTTTCTAAGACATTGTGTGTGGATCTAAGTTGAAGAAAAGTATGTTTTGTTTAATTTGTTAAATTGTAACATGTGAACATGCTTTTGTTGCAAGATGAACTTGCGGTTATGAGTAGCCAAGGATCTTTCGTTCCTCAAGAAAAGAATGATATTTCGACTGTTGTCATTGGAACACCTGAGCATCCCGGTCGTGTTCGGGGAGCTGGAAAAGGTGTCGGGATAAAGAGATACTTTGGTGGTGTGGCACGTTCTGCCTCGAGTAGCTCACAAGTTGACAAAGCGGAGTTGTTGAAAGAAATTATGGAGGACGTGGAAGTGATGGTTCAAGACCGAGTTCACAAAGCGTTGGCAGAGGTATATGTTTATATTACTAGATTTGTTTTATTATTTGAATCAATTCATAAATACTAGCTTAATTTATATGTATGTTTTAATTATTCAGCACACCATATCATGTGGAGGAATTCAAAATGCGGGTGTTCAGGTTCCCTCTCCCATGACAACTGTTGGATCTAAGGCTAGCTACTCACCATCTCATGTGGAGGAGGAGGTCAATATCGATTGGATGAAAGAGATGCTTGTGACGGGGTATGCTGATAAGAGACATGCTAGGATAAGGTTGGATCATGAAGATCATGAGTGCTTTGTCTCCTTCAAAGAGATCATGGACATGGTTTCTAGTGAATAGTGGCTTGAATTGAGCCATTTGGCCATATGGTGCACGTAAGTAGTAAAGTCTATTTCATTATATAAATTTCTCATATTTTTACATATATTAATCGATTTGATAGTTTTTCTTACTTGCCACTAGATATTTGCATCGTCAATGTGTTGAAAGAGGTATTGATGACTTATATGGATTTGTGTGTCCATACAAGCTAATAGAGAACATGGCAAAAGTGGTCAAGTCAAAGTCACAACTAGCAAGTCAACAACATGCTAGTGACTCAGCAATTGTGACAAGTCACCAACACCATCAACAAGCTGAAGAACAAGCTGAAGAGAAGACTAAAGAAACTCTCTCCACAAAGTAGTTAGCTTGGAGCAAACTGATTCTGTTAGGTAGTTGTACACTCTTGTAACTAACTCACTCCTTACCTTTGTATAAAAAGCAATTGCTTACATGTATCAGAATTAATTCAAGAAATGAAATGAAAATCAGTTACAAAATTATCACTGAAACTAAATCTATTATGGTATCAATCGCCTTTTTGATCCAAATCCGCGCTTTCGCTCTCATCTTCATCAACGACATCTCGTTCAACCACCAAGCTTGACACTCAACAATGGCGGAATCTTCACCACACGCTCAGTCAACAAACGACCTTGACTCAAATGTATTCGCTCTCAGCGGAAATGCTTCGAACGCCTCTCATGGCTTTCACTCCGCACAGAAACTCTTCATCAAATTGGAAGACAAAAACTTCCTAATGTGGAATCAGCAGGTTACTGGCATCATCACCAGTTACAAACTTCACCGCTTGCTCGTGAGTCCAACAATCCCTCAACAATACACCTCAGAAGCAGATCGCAGAGCAGGAAATCTCTCTGAAGAGTATGAGAAGTGGTTAGTTCAAGATCAAATGGTGTTCACCTAGCTGCTTTCCACGCTCTCTGAATCGGTGCTACCAAGGGTGCTAACCTGCAAACACGCTCATCAGGTATGGGATCGAATCCATAACCACTATTATGCTCATCTTAAAGCAAAAACTCGTCAATTACGTTCGGAATTCAAGAACACGAAGAAGTCAAATCGTTCTATCACTGAATACCTAATGAAGATTCATTCTCTTGCTGACTCGCTGATATCCATTGGAGAGAACATTACTGACCAAGACAAGATTGACGTCTTGCTTGATGGACTTCCCGAGGAGTACAATCCGTTTGTGATGATGATCTATGGCAGAGAATCTCCCTCTTTCTCTGAAGTTGAGGCACTACTGCTTGTGCAAGAAGCACAATTTGAAAAACATCATCAAGAACTATCCAATGCTCCGGTGAGTGCAAACATCGCTCACACATCCAACGGTGAGAATCAACTTGCCTATCATCAACCACTAACAATAAGCAAATTAAAATACAAAGATTAAATAAACACACAACTAAGTTGAATCACATAGAGCAATCTTCTCACTTGAAACAAAATGCACTAGGCATTAGTGAAAATCAACTTGCCTATCATCAACCACTAACAATAAGCAAATTAAAATACAAAGATTAAATAAACACACAACTAAGTTGAATCACATGGATCAATCCTCTCACTTTGAGAAAAGTGCACTAGGCACTAGTGAGAATCAACTTGCCTATCATCAACCACTAACAATAAGCAAATTAAAATACAAAGATTAAATAAACACACAACTAAGTTGAATCACATAGAGCAATCCTCTCACTTTGAGAAAAGTGCACTAGGCACTAGTGAGAATCAACTTTCCTATCATCAATAATTTACAATAAGCAAACTAAGACACAAGGATAAGTGAACACATCCTTTCTAGCAATCTTCACCACCTAGATCAAGGTGCACTAGGCACTAGTGGGAATCATATTGCTAGATCAACAACCAACAACAAAAATAACCTTTAACACTAAAATGAAATACTAACAACAAGATTAAACATCATCAAGCAAAGAACAACAACAAAATCAACTTGAAAATACTTTTAATCATAAGTACGCGAACCAAAGGAAACATAGGTCCACATTTTATTTAATAAAAAGAACACAAAAATTAACACAAAGCAACATAGATCCATTTTTGCAAGGATTCACATGATTAAGCAAGGAAGTGCAACAAAATCATATAAACCCTAATTTCTTCCTAACATGCGAAATGAAAATAGCCATAAGCAACAATTTTATTCATGAACATGCAAACAAACAAGAAATATGCACAAGCACACCATTTATTCCAAGTGAGAGATGCATTTCAAACACCCAAACCTCCCTAAGTGTTTGTCAAAATGCTTGAAACACACCTCTCATTCAACAACAACAATCAATTCATCTTTAAACAATAAAAGGCAAAGATAATGATGATTATGCGAAATTAACCTATGATCTACATTTTGGATGCTAAAATTTTGAAGATGATGCAAGGGTTTTAGGAATATACCTCAACTCCAAGCTAGGAAGTAAGATTGAAGAAAGAAACTAGAGCAAATCAACAAATCTTCAAGGAACCCAAGAAGAACCTCACGCAAATTTGATGATCCAAACCACTAGATGATGATGCTTGAATTTTGGGTGAGAAATTGGAGGAAGTATGTGAAGGAGGAATGGGTTTTTGGTGAAATGGTAGTGTTTGGGTGAAGTAAAACAAAAAGATGGAGGGAGGAGGAGGAGAGGGGGTGTTCGGCCAAGGAGAGGGAAGGAGAGGAGAGAGTTGTGTGCTAGGTTTAGTGTAGGAGAGAATGAGCAAAAAAAGATGTGATGTGTGGAAATGAGAGGGTATTTATAGGATTGGTGAAGGGCTAGGGTTAAAATGGTAATCAAGCAATAAAAGGGAATTAATATTCAGCTGAAAATAAAATGGAAATAAATAATTGAACTTGGGCACCAAGCAAAGGGGTCATTTTGGTCATTATTCTTGAGAGGTGCTCTAGGATTGAACTTTGATTTTGAATGGAGGGTTGAGATCACTTATCACATGGATTGAGGGTGGAGAGAAAACACAAAATGGAGAGGGATGGCTGGTCATACACGAAAATTTGGAGTTTTTGGTTGCACAAAAATTGTCAAGGGCAATTAGGGTTTTGTACACAAAGTTGTAGCCTAGGATTTGATCTAGAATTTTAATCAATGGCTAGGAATACAACTCACATGGATCAAGGGCATGAAGAAACACAAAATGAAGTGAAAAATAGCTGGAAAATTCGGAGCCAAAGAGGCCTTGGTGCCTAAGTTTTTTGCAAGCTTGCCAAAAGATAGTACATTTTGTCTTATATGAGGACACTTCCTTATTTTACCATTTTGTTGTGAAATGACCAAAATGCCCTTTTTGACGCTAAAACCCTAATTTATCCAGGAAGTGTATTTCAACTCTAAAAATGATTTTAAAAGCTCTGGAATGACTTTTAGGACTCAAAAATGCAATGCATAATGCTCCTCACTCCTCAATTTATTTATTTTGTGGAAAATTAGGGTTTTGACCTAAGCCGGACAAAATTGGGGTATGACAGCTGCCCCTCTTTATCTGGATTTTAACGAGGAATATGAATTGGCCGAAACATATTCCGAGGCAAAATAAAGATAAAGAATTCAGAAATTATACCGATTTTGTCTACTTAGGGAAAAACCCAAATTTCCCCCCCTTTTTTTTTGGTTTTTCTGTTTTCTATTCTTCTTTTCCTTTTTTTTTGCACAGGTGTTAGCACGAGATGACTGCAATGGATGAAGCGTCAACTCTTAGTAAGCCAACAGGAGCAGGAAATAGATGGGTGCCAGCCCTCAGGCAGCGAAAGCAAGAAATAAATCGGTAAAGAAAACAGTAAAGAAGGTACCGGCCTACAGTAAGCCGACACTAGAGGCTGCCTAAAGCCTTTTAACGAACCGCGCACGATCCGAGTTTGCACATGGGCATTGACGGAGCACCTGGGCTCTGAGGGTGGCCTTTTCGAGCGACCTGAAGTTCAATATCGAGTTGTGGGACTGATTTGTTTTACCTCGAAGGACGTATGCCGTGCCTTAGGCTGACACAGCTAGTCTTGAAGGACATGGAGTCTGAAGATCTGTCATGCTCAGAGATGACTTAGTGACATGAAGGTAGAGTTCAAAGTCGTTGTTTGGACTTTTGATTTGAACTATACTGAAGGACCTTGGGTCGGATGATTCGCCGATGCTCGATAACAACGTGATCTGAACTGAAATGAGCTCACTAGCTCTGGGTAATGAACGAAGTCGCAAACCGTAGCTCGAATACGAGGTGGAGTCTGCTTTTGAAGGGACACATGGGTCCTGAAGGGATTCGCAAATCCTGTTGATTGATTGATTGAAATGGTCATTGCTGCCGCACTGAGTTGAGGTACCTGCATACGTCAGTTGATGCAAGGAATAGTGCATGGAGCATGGGTGCATGTTATGCAAGGGAATGTTATGCAGGTGCATGCAATGCTATGATTTTGGTGTGATGATGAATGTGGTGGAACATTCCTGAAGTTCTTCTTTTAGTCTGACTGTTTTTTTCCTGATCAGCTCTCTTTTTTCTGATCATCTGTTTTTTGTTTGCTCTTTTGCTCTTTTGGCTTATTTTCTTTTGCTGATTCGACCAACCCATGACGAGACTGAGGAACCCATTAGACTTGTGGCGGCGCATGAGTCCAGTGCAGGTTTGCCTTATGATTTGTCTTTTGAGGTGATTATGAGCGCAATTATTTCCTTGCGAACTTAAATCGCTTTGAGAAGTTGCTTCCTTCCCATGACTTTTAGAAATTTCGCAATGATTGTGATGTTCTATGATTTATGCACATGTTTTACAGATCAGTGTTACCATCATCATAAAACGTTTATTTTGAGCAGAAAAAGTAAAAATAGAAAACAAAGATATGAAAAGGTTGGACTTTATTGATATAGAAGCCGATTGTACAGAGGGTTACACCGACTATTCAATACATTTGAAAATTTAAACTGCAAAGAGACAAGAAAAAGAGGAGAAAATATCGGAATGTCCATCTCTGTGGAACAGTGCCAAACACTTATGCTCATGACCTTGACCATCCTCTTATCCAGACCTTTGGGGGTGCTGTATGTCTTTGTTTGCTTTCATGCCCTAGCTTTCTGACCCTAATTTTTGCCTGGATCGCCCTTTGCGGGTTTTCAATCCACCGGGTCGCTCAGATTTTGCCTAGGCCGCCCTTTCGGGTTTTCAACCTAGCGAACTAATTCTTGCTGGGCTCATCTTTCTCTTTTTTTATTTATTTTTCTTAGGCATAGTACTTCTTGACAGAATCCGAATTGACTGGGTTTCGGAATTCTTCTCCATCCATATGGGTGAGTATCAACGCTCCTCCGGAAAAAGCTTTCTTGACCACATAAGGCCCTTCATACTTTGGAGTCCATTTCCCACGGGGATCACTTTGAATAGGCGGGATTTTCTTGAGCACAAGGTCCCCTTCGTTGAATTCTCGAGGGCGAACTTTCTTGTCGAAGGCTGTTTTCATCCTCTGCTGATACAACTGCCCGTGACATAAGGCGGTAATCCTTTTCTCCTCAATGAGGTTCAACTGATCGAGACGGGCTTGAACTCATTCAGCCTCTTCCAACTTGGTCTCCATCAATACCCGCAAAGAGGGTATTTCAACTTCAATAGGGAGGACTGCCTCTGACCCGTACACCAGGGAAAAAGGGGTTGCCCCGGTTGAGGTGCGTACTGAAGTGCGATAGCCATGCAAAGCAAAAGGGAGCATCTCATGCCAGTCTTTATAGGTAATTACCATCTTTTGCACAATTTTCTTAATATTCTTATTGGCTGCTTCGACTGCCCCATTCATCTTCGGACGTAGGGAGAGGAATTGTGATGTTGGATTTTGAAGTCCTCGCACAACTCTTTCATCATCTTGCTGTTCAAATTGCTACCGTTATCTGTGATAATCTTGGCTGGGAGCCCATAGCGGCAAATCTGATTTTTCTTTACAAATTTGGCAACCACCGAGCTGGTAATACTGGAGTAAGAAGCAGCCTCGACCCATTTGATGAAGTAATCAATGGCAACCAAGATGAAGCGATGTCCATTTGACGCTTTAGGCTCGATAGGACCTATGACGTCCATGCCCCACATTGAGAATGGCCAAGATGCCGTCAGGACATTTAGGAAAGCAGGTGGTACATGGATATGGTCGGCATAAATCTGACACTTGTGACATCTCCTCACGAAGCTATAGCAATCTGACTCCATTTGCAGCCAATAGTAACCAGCCCTCAGGATCTTTCTTGCCATAGTATGCCCGCTAGAGTGAGTTCCAAACGATCCTTCATGAACATCTCTCATGATTCTTTCAGCTTCTTCCTTTGCTACACATCTTAGGAGTATCTTATCATGATTTCTCTTGTAGAGCACTTCACCACTCAAGAAGAAGTTCATCGACAACCTCCTGAGTGTTCTCATGTCATTCTCTGATGCTCCAGGAGGGTATTCTCTGCTGATAATGTACTGTTTGATATCATAATACCAAGACTTGTCATCAGGCTCTTCATCTATGGCTGTGCAGTAGTGATGCGCAGGTAGACTCCGGTTCTGGATTGAGACATGAGTCAAGCTTTTATCACGATTGATATTGAACATGGATGATAAAGTTGCCAATGCATCAGCCAGCTGGTTTTCGCTTCGAGGGATGTGTTTGAAAGTGATTTCGTCGAAAGACTCCATCAACCCTTGTACATAATCACAATAAGGAATCAGTTTGGGATCTCTGGTCTCCCAATCGCCTCTTACTTGATGAATAACCAAGGCTGAATCCCCATACACATCTAGCCTTTTAACTTTCCATTCTAGGCCTGCTTGAATACCCAAGATGCACGCTTCATACTCTGCTATGTTGTTTGTGACATAGAAGCTCAACCTTGCAGTGACGGGAACGAAGCGGTTGTCGGGAGATATTAACACAGCACCTGCCCCATGTCCCCATACATTTGACGCACCATCGAAGATCATTCTCCACCTTTCACTTTCTTGGGACTTCCCCTCGTCGAACAGTGCCATGATATCTTCATCAGGAAAATCATGCTGCATTGGTTGGTAGTCTGGAATCGGCTGACATGTCAAGTACTCAACAAGTGCACTACCTTTAACTGCTTTTTGTGTGACATACAGGATATCGTATTCTGATAATTGCATCTGCCAACGGGAAATTCGTCCTGTAAGAGCTGGCTTCTCAAATATGTACTTGATTGGATCCATTTTTGACACCAACCAAGTTGTGTGACTCAGCATGTACTGTCTTAAACGGTGAGCATCCCAAACTAGAGCACAACAAGTCTTTTCCAGCATAGAATATCTTGTCTCACAGTCGGTGAACTTTTTGCTTAGATAGTATATGGCATGTTCCTTTTTCCCGGATTCACCGTGCTGTCCCAACACACAGCCCATTGAATTATCTAGCACTGTAAGGTATAGGATGAGAGGCCTGCCTGACACAGGTGGCATCAAGACTGGTGGATTCTGCAAGAACACCTTGATTTTCTCAAAGGCAGCTTGACACTGGTCATTCCACTTCAACTCTTGATTTTTGCACAGCAATTTGAAGATTGGCTCGCAAGTAGCAGTCAACTGGAAGATGAATCGGGAGTTGTAATTCAACCTTCCGAGGAAACCACGGACTTCTTTCTCTGTTTTGGGCACCGGCATCTCGAGGATGGCTTTTACTTTGTCCGGATCCACCTCGATTCCCTTTTGGCTAACTATGAAGCCCAACAACTTCCCTGACCTAACCCCAAATGTACACTTGGCGGGATTCAGCCTGAGTTTATACTTTCTGAGACGTTCAAACAGCTTCTGCAGGTTAATGACATGCTCTTCATCGGTCTTGGACTTAGCAATCATATCGTCGACATACACCTCAATTTCTTTATGCATCAGGTCATGGAACAAAGTTACCATTGCTCTTTGATACGTTGCCCCGGCATTTTTCAATCCGTAAGGCATGACCTTGTAGCAGAATGTACCCCAAAGGGTTATGAAGGTGGTTTTCTCCATATCCTCTGGAGCCATCTTGATCTGGTTATAGCCTGAATAACCGTCCATGAAGGAGAACATTGAGTGTTGCGCAGTGCTGTCCACCAAAACGTCGATGTGAGGTAGGGAAAATCATCTTTAGGGCTTGCTTTGTTTAGATCACGGTAGTCGACGCACATTCGAACCTTGCCATGTTTCTTGGGGACCGGAACGATGTTTGCTATCCACTCAGGATATTTTGCCACAGCCAAAAACCCTGCATCAAACTGTTTCTTGACTTCATCTCTAATCTTTAGAGACATCTCAGGCTTCATCCACCTCAACTTTCGCTTCACTGGAGGACATTCTGGTTTTACCGGCAATTTGTGCTCAACAATATCTGTATCTAGCCCTGGCATATCTTTGTACGACCACGCGAAGACATCAGCGTAATCACGTAAAAGTTGGATTAGCTTCTTGCGTTCACTATCTTCCATGGCAGTACCGACTTTAACTTCTCTCATGTCCTCTTCTGTACCCAAATTGATTATCTCAGTCGATTCCCCATGAGGCTGAATGATCTTTTCTTCCTGCTCTATTAACCTCATTAATTCTGGAGGAGTTTCCCAGTTATCCTCAACATCCCCTCAGTTTGATTAATTGGATGATCAAAGTCATGATATGAATCATTGGCACTGTTATTTTCAGAGATAATTATTTTCGATCTGCATTCGTAGAAGCAGAAAATAGAATGAAACGCGAAACAAACAAACAAGATAAAGCAAAAAAGGACAAATGAAGAAAAGAGATTTTATTGATGGAATTCAAAACAAGCGTTTTTATTGATGATGGTGTCATTGAAAATAAAAACATGCATGCCCTAACAAACTATCCTGAGGCCTTGGGCAGAGCCAAAGGATTGCGTTACAATTCATTACTTTGGACTAAAAGTGACGGGCAAGTCGACAGCTTCCCAATTCTTGAGTTTCTCTCCAGCAAGGCAACGACGGACTAGACTGGTACCGCCTTCTTCATCCTCTGAACCATTCTCAATAGCAGTGATCTGATCTGGATCTAGCAACCCTGCACTCTTGAAGCTCTGACTGATGTCACAGATGGGGGTCCTCTTTGACCATGGATCCTGGCCTCTCAACTTGGCCAACAGTTCACCTCTTCTCTCTTCAGCCAACTTCCTCTTTTCAGCCTCACTTGGGTAATATCCCAACCCGCAACGATCTTTGTTTTCTTTCAGCTGGATAGGAGCAAGAATTCCTTGTCCAACCTTTCCCAGGTCACGTCCGAGCTGGTATCCCTGATCCATCATGATTCTTGCAACCATCTCTTCGCTCTTCGACAATTTCAGCACAGGTGATGACGGCTCACCCCCTCCAAACACAGCGTTGGCAATTTCGAGAGACTGGAAGTCTCCAGGGATTCTTCGGCCGCTTCCACATAACGGAAAGGGGAAGGCTTGTTGACTAACATTTCCTCCTCTCCAAATACTACCACAGTTTTATCATCGACTACAAACTTGACTCTCTGATACAGAGAGGAAGGAATGGCTCCCGCCATATGAATCCATGGCCTTCCAAGAAAACAGCTGTATGATGAGGAGATGTCCATGATCTGAAAGTTAACATAGAACGTCTCAGGGCCTATCTGGATGGGGAACTCCATCTCCCCTAGTACCTCCTTCTTCGATCCATCAAACGCCCTCACCAATGTTGAGCTAGGCTTCATGAAAGAACAATCCACATCTAACTTGTTTACAGTGGACTTTGGCATCACATTTAGAGAAGACCCATTGTCGATCAGAACACGAGCTAACACGTAATCCCCACATTTAACAGAGATGTGTAGGGCTTGGTTGTGTTTCCTTCCCTCCGGGGGGAGTTCGTCATCAGCAAAAATCAAATGGTTTGCAGCCACGATATTCCCAACTATTCCGTCAAACTGACCTACGGAAATGTCCTGAGCAACATGCGCCTCGGTCAGCACTTTCATTAGGGCAGCTCGATGTGCTTCTGAACTAAGTAACAACGACAGCATTGAAATCTTTGCTGGGGTCTGATTCATCTGCTCGACTACCTTATAGTCACTCTGCCTTACAATCTTTAGGAACTCACTAACTTCCTGTTCTGCCACCTTCTTTTTCTGAGCATTCTCTACTTCTTTATCTTTCCCTTTGCGAGCCCTGTCTTCAGCTTCTTTGGATGATTCACCTCGAACGAACTCAGGAGCATACATACGGCCACTCCTTGTCATTCCACTTACTCCAGTTATATTGGTTACAACAGAGGTGCTTGGAGAACTCTCTACTGGAGGCAATGTACTGTATTTCCATGGCACCGCACTGTCCTTCTCGTATGGGAATGGAGCAGGGATCTCAATAACCACTGGCTGAGGCTTGACTTGGGCTGGTTTTGGATTGTACAATATCTCAATTGGCTTCTTAGGCCCTTTACCATCACTGAAACGTAACATCAACACGCTTTCTTCCTTTTCAACCACCTCCACTCGAACCACATAACGATCCATTAAGTCTTGCAAAACTGACTCGAAAACTTCACAGGCACCTACACACAAAGGATCAACACATACACAGCCTTTCTTGATGACCCCACAACGGCACAGCTCAGCATGTATATTTTTCAGGGAGGTCTGGATATACTCAACATCTTTTATCATTGTCTGCCCCACAGAATCTTCTATTGTGTTAGCGAATGGTGCCCCATGTCCCGGCAAGGGGTTTGTAGTTGTGCTTGGACTATTCTGCTTGAAAGAGAGCCAATTGGCATCAATCAAATCCTGGACCACATACTTGAAAGCTTTGCAGTCTTCTATCGTGTGACCGATCCCTCCATTGTGAAAACTACAGGTAGCATCAGCATTGTATCCCCTGGGAAAGGAAGGTTGAACAGGCTTCATGGGGAGAGTGTTGATCAGGTTCTTTGAGATAAGGTGGTTGAACAACTCAGTATAGGTTATTGGAATCGGATCAAAACTAGCACGCCTCTTCTCCTGGTAGTTCTCGGTTCTGTGACCAGAATTAGTTTGTTGTGGCTGAGCTGGAACAGAAAATGGCACTGTTTGCGGTGGAGAACTGAAAGACGGGCTTCTCCCCCCAATAATAACATTGGTCTCCCCTTCTTTCTTCTTCAGGAAATTGGAAATGGGCTTCTTTTGTCCACTAGAACTACCAAAACCACCAGCAATCTTTCCGCTGCGTAATCCATGCTCTAATCGTTCTCCAATGACAACCATATCCGAGAAACTGGATGAAACACTTCCCACCAACCTATCATAATACAGCCCTGGAAGAGTCTCCATAAACATGTACACCATCTCCTTTTCAGTCAACGACGGCTTCACTTGAGCGGCTATGCTCCTCCACTTTTGAGCATACTCTTTGAATGATTCTCTATCCCCTTTACTCATGTGCTGTAATTGAGACCAGTCAGGGGCAAGGTCCATGTTATACTAGTATTGTTTCAGGAATTCTTCAGAAAGATCCTTCCAATTGTGAATGTCGGAGGATTGTAGCTGCATATACCAATCTAATGATGCTCCTGTCAGACTGTTCTGGAAATAGTGAATGAGCACCTTATCATCATGGGCATAAGCTGCCATTTTTCTAACATACATCGTCAAATGACTGGACGGACACCCAGTGCCACGGTATTTATCAAAATCAGGTGCCTTGAATTTAGGAGGGATGGTAACATCTGGGACGAGACACAAATCTCGGGCATCTTTAGCTCTAGTACCCGACCCTTCCATAGCTCTTAGGCGTTCTTCCAACAGGTGATACCGATCTCTTGGCTACGAACTCTCAAACAGATGACCCTGTGGATAGTTCCCCGGACTGTGATAATAACCCCCATACTGAGCAGGGTTTCCCATATGATGGACAGTATTCTGAGGATTCATGGCGACTCCCGGAGTAGGGCTAGACGAGCCTCTTGGCAGCACCATGCCGGGACTAGTAGTGCGGGTCTGTGGTCCACCAGCAACTCCACTAGATACCACTACGGCAGATTGGCTCGACCTCACGAGATTTGCTTCAGCGACAGACGGCATATAACCCATTGGCATCCCCCAGGGATATATCTGCGCATTCGGATGACTCTGTTCGCTTACCCCGGGAGAATGGGCAAAATGACTGATCCCGGGCCCTGGAGGAGGGTGAGTAGCTGTAGTCTCAGCAGACCCCGGAGGAGAAACGAAAGTAACAACCCCTTCAGGATTTACAACAGCAGTGGCCCCAGCAGCGGCCCCACCTCTCAGATTTTGCAGCAGACTCATCACTTCGGCCATCTGTGTTTCCATAGCCTCAACTTTGGTCTTCAAGGCCTGATTTTCCTGAGCCAGTTGCTCAGGGTTAAGAATCTCCACGACCGACTCGTCTTGACCCAGGTGGTCCTCATCCCCGAAATTTTGATTGCTCGCCATCAATTTTGCTTGTAGACGGGTGTAATATCGGTGTTGGCGAACCAGCTTGCCTTTCTTTTCTGTTTGCGGAACACTTTTATGAGTACAAGAATAAATGCATAAATGAATGTAATGCATATGCACATGACTTTATGTTATTTTTGTGTTCGGCGCCGGGAATCGTGGGATAACTCGCTCTTGTCATGAGGAGATATTGAAACATTTTAAGAGCGTGACTAAAGTTGGGATCAACAAGCGATATGAGCATACTTCATTCAAGTTTTAAACCATTCATAAGAAAGAAAAAAAAAGTACCATACCATTAAGAGTGCCATACGATATCTCTCAAATAAGAATACAATGCTCTTAGAAAATTACAATATTCCAATGGAAAATTACAACTTCCTAGAGAACATTCTAAAAAGAGAAATTGCAATGCACCGGGATCTAGTAACATATGGCCTTCAACTTCTATTTCTTTTCCTTTTCTTTGTTTGCAGCAGCGGCTCCCTCAGCCTTTTCCATGAGCTCCTCAATCAGGGCGTTGCAGAAGTTCACAAACTCATACACATGTACTGGGGTATTGAAGGGAAGCATCTTAGCTTCGGCCCTCCTTAGCCTTCTGGGGACATCCCTTACAGCTTGATTAGCTAGCCATGCCAACTTTGAGAATTTACCCCTCCAAAGTCGGATCTCATCTCTTAGCTCTTTAACAATCTCTTGCTCTTCTATCTTGCCAATCAGTGCTAGGAAGCGCTGCTCCCAGTACTTGCTCTCCGCTTGCACCTGCCTGTAAGACTCCCCTAGGTACCGGATATTCCTTTTCAGTTCATCAGATCTCCCTTGCTCATACCTCAGCATTTCTTGATATTCTTTGAGAACATTCCCAATGGAATTTCTTTCTCGTTCAAGACTCCTCAACTGACTTTTCAACTCCACCACCAAGTGAGGTTCCCGCCTGGACTCAGTTGTCACAATCTTCCATTCTTTGGCTTCTTCAAGTGCTTTCCTTGTTTTCTGCTTGTACCTTTGGAGTTCATCTCTAGCCCCCCTTAGGTATTTCTGAGCCTCTAATTTACTCTTCTCTTCCGCTTTGAATCGTTTGACACTCTCCTCAACAGCTATCATCTTAATCTCATTCTCTTCCTCCAACTTCTCTTTTTGCAGGGTTACTTTCTCCAACTCCGCTTGCAATGCCTTTTTCCCTTCTTCCGCTTTTACTAGGGCAGACTTAACCTCATTCATCTCCTCAAGGGTGGGAAGGTGAGGCTCCGGCATCCCTTTCTCAACTGGCAATGCCTCTTGAGAAGGTGGACGAGCACTTTGGATCCTTTCATGCAACCATTGGTAAAAAGTGACATCACCAACCTTTTTCACAAGCTCATCCCTATCTTTACGGACCACGGTTTCCCATGCCTTTGAGATTTTCCGAAGCAAACCCTTGTTCTTCGGATCTTCTTTGTCAAGGAAGATAGGAGCCAACATGTCTTCAGTAGGCATATTCCTCATAGGGTAACCAAGCTGTCGGATAGTCAATGAAGGATTATAGTTGATGCAGCCTTGAGTCCCCATCAGTGGCACATTCTGAAAGTCTCCACACTGAAACACTACTGAGGGTCTGTTCTTCCAACATGAATAAGTGAACCAGCGAATCTTGAGGGCATTGAGACTCCCTAAGGCATGCACCCACTCCTGAGCACTTTTGACTTCTACTTCGCAACTCATGGCATAGTCCATCAGATCCGTAACTTGCTTCTTGTGAGCGATGACATGGTTGAGGAACCAGGCATAAAGAACATGGAGAGAGCATGCGATCTTCTTTTTCCCCAACACCCGATGATGAGTAAAGGAGTAGTAAGTGTCTGCGAGGACAGCTGGAACTGGGTTAATTGGACTATCCTTGTTTATGAATGCTAAAAACACCCCAATGGCAGTCTCATCAATAAACTTCTCAACTTGCGGGAAGAGGACAATCCCGAAGATGGTTAATGCTAGCAACTGCTTGAAGGGACCCCATCTGTCAGCTTGAGCATGAGACCTCATTAAGCCTTCGAAATAACTCAATGGACATCCCATTATACGGTTCTTTTTCTCTTTTCGAAGCTCTAACTCCCCCACTCCAACTTGCGATAACAACGAGAGTCTCTTGTCTGAATATTGATGCCCCTGACACTGATAGGGTGCCATTTCCGACCTAGAGAAACCCAAAATTTGCTCATACTCCTCTAAAGTTGGCGAGAGCTGGAAATCTTTGAAGATGAAACAGCGGATATCCGGATCATAGAACTTACTGAGGGCTATCACTGCATTTTCTTGAAGGTCTAACTGCAGCAACCGAAGAATATTCCCATAAGCCTTTTCAAACAACCTACGCTCATCCGGTCCCATTAGAGAGGCACACTCTGTCAAGCTGGCCACGTCTATTTTCTTTACTACTGGAAACCTCGAATTTAGTATGACTTCGCCTCTTGATCCCATGTTGCTTCGCCTATGACAAGATTCCAAGTTACTCCAAGATCACCGGCAAACAACTTAGATGCATGAAGAATGCTACATGAAATTTTTTTTTCAAAATTTTGTTTATGTAGTGCATGATGTCATGATGCAAAGTGCGGATGATGAAGATGCTTTTTATGTTACTTACATAAAGAGATATTTACAAATAGTGGTTTGAAAATTTGAGACAGTATACCCTATGTGCCACCTCATATAGGTATTTATGAAAGAGAAGGGAAAAATATGTTCTTTTTGATTTTTTTGAAAACTGTTGAAGGAAAAGAGCTAAGCTAGATGTAATAATGCAACACACAATTTGGAAAAGCCCTTGTGACCTAAAAAGAGGTGAAACCTACGATCTAGGGCAATTTAAGGGTAATCTTCCCATGTAGCTCTATTCACTTCCTCACAAAGACCACCAGAGCCACAGTCCCTTTCATGAAACTCCCCACAAATGCAGCAAACTGCTAGGTGTGAGGCATCATGAAAGAGCACAACTCTGGTTGAAACTTTCGCAAGTAGCCAAACGGACAAAGGTCCTGATGGGCTCTCACTACTCGAATCCACTCTCCTAAGTTTTGTGCAGACCTGGGTTATGGTCCCACTCAAAGCATGCAATCATAAGGGATAAGTGTAGTGTGTGTCAAGGGCGTTTTCCCTAACACTACCCCACCTGAAATGAAAACCAGAGCAGTCCAGACAATTGCAAGCAATAACATGTTGTCTACACTAGGGTTCTATACCAAATAAACTAACCTAGGATATCAACAACAAGGATATTGCTTACCTTAAGAAAGGGAGCCAAGCAGAGGGGACATGATAGAATGGGGAGGAGATGCATGAACTTACCTTTGGAGAAAAGGAGCAAAGAAGAAGGGAACATGGGGGTTGGAAGAATGCATGAGCATAAGCATATAAAAAGAAAAGGAGTAGAAGAAGAGATAGGAAGCAAAACGTAGAAGAAGAAAAAAAAGAAAGAAAAAAAAGGAAAAAAGACAAATGCATGTGCACTCAACATGATAAGAAAGAAAGGGAAACCGAAAGGGATAGAAGCAAAAAAGGTATCCAAATCAAATCACAAACCACACATTTAATTAATTAGGCTTGACCCACTTAAAAAAAGGAAACGTCCCCAGTGAAGTCGCCAGCTGTTGCGCCCGAAAAAGTCCTTGGGAGAGAACTGTTCTCGTTTACAACTTTTTAAAACAATGAAGTCGCCACCAATATTTTTTATAAGGAAAATATTGAAGAAAAACCTTTTTGGAAAGCGAATGGCCTTTTGGAAACCGGAAAATTTGGGTTCGGGGGTCGGTTAGGCATGGGGAAGGTATTAGCACCCCACACCTCCTTTCTACCGAAAGGGAACCTTTAATTAAACGTGTGGTTTTAAGTGTTGATTTGGAAAATACTTAAATTTGCTTCTTTATTGAAAAGGGAATGAGAAGACTTAATGAAATTTTTTATTTTTGGCGCTTGACGAGAGTTAGCCTCTCGCTCCTACGTATCTCCCGGTGCGATGGAGAATTCAAAGCTACGTAGTTCTTGGTTTGTCTTTCTTTTGAAAAGGTTTTTGTCTTTTATCTTTTTAGTGAGTTTTCGAAATAGGACGAGTATTTAGTGAATGATTAAACTAACCAAGGTTATGGGTAATCACCACTAAGTGTTCTTGAAAATGAGAGTCACCACCGCCAGTCAGACGAACAAGGGTTCTAATTGACTATTAGTAGCAACTCGTTTTTTATTTGCTCTTTTGAAAATGGTTTTCGAAAGAGATTGATTAGCGCAGATGATCAAACTAACAAAAGCTATGGGTGATCACCGCTTATTGTTCTTTGGGGGGAAAAGACATCGCTACCAATGGCTAGACGAACAAAGGTTCTGATTAACCACTGGCAACGATGGGTTTGAAAATGATTCTAGCTTATAGAAATGATTCTCTTTGTTACACAAATTCTAGTTTTTGATTGCTAAAATGACTTTTATTTGCTGCGTTTGACGAGAACGAGACTCGCTCCTACGTATCCCAAATGGGAATCAAAGCGACGTAGTTCTAATAAAAATGTTTTTGAAAGGGTTTGGAAAGGGGAAGAGTTTTCATAATGATCAAGCAAGCAAAGGCTTTGAGTAATCATTACTAATAACTCTTGATGGCGTTCATGACAATCAAACAAGCCAAGGCTTTGAGTGATAGTCACTAATAACTTACATTAGTTAGAAAAGAGTTTGAAAGATTTTTGGGAAAAGGGTGAAGTTATTATCAATGATTGGTTACAAAATTCAAACACATTCAATAATCAAGTAATCATGCATATGTCAAACATCAACTAAGACTAAACATGCCAACACAATCAAAGATTCAATTGTCAAAGATGCAAGGTGAATTTCTCAAAACAAATGCGTGTGTGTGTAGGAAGGGGTGTATTTACCCTAATGACTCTATGCTACAACAAGCAAGTAGACTTACGTCTTCATTAGGAGGTCATACAAGTGGAGGGAATGGCATACAATTAAATCAAGACATTTAAATGGCATCATGAACAAGAGAACACTATTGATTATAGACATAGAATGATCTTAGTTAAACTAATGAACATGTGAGCAATGATTTCTCAATAACATGAATAAAAGGAATGGCATCAAGACTAGGGTAAGTCTATCCTTTGCAATCAACAATATGAACAAGTGCCCAAAGGCTAATAACACCATCAAAGAGGAGGGAGCATCAAGGTTTTGGGTAACCTATCCCTTGCAATACCCCACGAACCCTAAACCATAAACCTAACTATCTCATTTTTATTCATTAAGAAATTAAAAGGGGAAGGTTGAATCATCTAAAACCATCTTCACCACTTAGAACATGATGCACTAGGCATAAGTGGGAGTCATGTGATTTATCATCAACAATAAACAATGATCAAACTAGAGTATACGAACAAGTAAATGAACATTAAAACCAAGTTGAATCACATAGCGCAATCTTCTCACTTGAATCAAAATGCACTAGGCATTAGTGAAAATCAACTTGCCTATCATCAACCACTAACAATAAGCAAATTAAAATACAAAGATTAAATAAACACACAACTAAGTTGAATCACATAGAGCAATCCTCTCACTTTGAGAAAAGTGCACTAGGCACTAGTGAGAATCAACTTGCCTATCATCAACCACTAACAATAAGCAAATTAAAATACAAAGATTAAATAAACACACAACTAAGTTGAATCACATAGAGCAATCCTCTCACTTTGAGAAAAGTGCACTAGGCACTAGTGAGAATCAACTTGCCTATCATCAACCACTAACAATAAGCAAATTAAAATACAAAGATTAAATAAACACACAACTAAGTTGAATCACATAGAGCAATCTTCTCACTTGAAACAAAATGCACTAGGCATTAGTGAAAATCAACTTGCCTATCATCAACCACTAACAACAAGCAAATTAAAATACAAAGATTAAATAAACACACAACTAAGTTGAATCACATGGAGCAATCCTCTCACTTTGAGAAAAGTGCACTAGGCACTAGTGAGAATCAACTTGTCTATCATCAACCACTAACAATAAGCAAATTAAAATACGATGATTAAATAAACACACAACTAAGTTGAATCACATAGAGCAATCCTCTCACTTTGAGAAAAGTGCACTAGGCACTAGTGAGAATCAACTTTCCTATCATCAACAATTTACAATAAGCAAACTAAGACACAAGGATAAGTGAACACATCTTTTCTAGCAATCTTCACCACCTAGATTAATGTGCACTAGGCACTAGTGGGAATCATATTGCTAGATCATCAACCAACAACAAAAATAACCTTTAACACTAAAATGAAATACTAACAACAAGATTAAACATCATCAAGCAAAGAACAACAAAATCAACTTGAAAATACTTTTAATCATAAGTACGCGAACCAAAGGAAACATAGGTCCACATTTTATTTAATAAAAAGAACACAAAAATTAACACAAAGCAACATAGATCCATTTTTGCAAGGATTCACATGATTAAGCAAGGAAGTGCAACAAAATCATATAAACCCTAATTTCTTCCTAACATGCGAAATGAAAATAGCCATAAGCAACAATTTTATTCATGAACATGCAAACAAACAAGAAATATGCACAAGCACACCATTTATTCCAAGTGAGAGATGCATTTCAAACACCCAAACCTCCCTAAGTGTTTGTCAAAATGCTTGAAACACACCTCTCATTCAACAACAACAATCAATTCAACTTTAAACAATAAAAGGCAAAGATAATGATGATTATGTGAAATTAACCTATGATCTACATTTTGGATGCTAAAATTTTGAAGATGATGCAAGGATTTTAGGAATATACCTCAACTCCAAGCTAGGAAGAAAGATTGAAGAAAGAAACTAGAGCAAATCAACAAATCTTCAAGGAACCCAAGAAGAACCTCACGCAAATTTGATGATCCAAACCACTAGATGATGATGCTTGAATTTTGGGTGAGAAATTGGAGGAAGTATGTGAAGGAGGAATGGGTTTTTGGTGAAATGGTAGTGTTTGGGTGAAGGAAAACAAAAAGATGGAGGGAGGAGGAGGAGAGGGGGTGTTCGGCCAAGGAGAGGGAAGGAGAGGAGAGAGTTGTGTGCTAGGTTTAGTGTAGGAGAGAATGAGCAAAAAAAGATGTGATGTGTGGAAATGAGAGGGTATTTATAGGATTGGTGAAGGGCTAGGGTTAAAATGGTAATCAAGCAATAAAAGGGAACTAATATTCAGCTGAAAATAAAATGGAAATAAATAATTGAACTTGGGCACCAAGCAAAGGGGTCATTTTGGTCATTGTTCTTAAGAGGTGCTCTAGGATTGAACTTTGATTTTGAATGGAGGGTTGAGATCACTTATCACATGGATTGAGGGTGGAGAGAAAACACAAAATGGAGAGGGATGTCTGGTCATACACGAAAATTAGGAGTTTTTGGTTGCACAAAAATTGTCAAGGGCAATTAGGGTTTTGTACACAAAGTTGTAGCCTAGAATTTGATCTAGAATTTTAATCAATGGCTAGGAATACAACTCACATGGATTAAGGGCATGAAGAAACACAAAATGAAGTGAAAAATAGCTGGAAAATTCGGAGCCAGAGAGGCCTTGGTGCCAGAGTTTTTTGCAAGCTTGCCAAAAGATAGTACATTTTGTCTTATATGAGGACACTTCCTTATTTTACCATTTTTGATTATTCTTTTCATGATAATTCCATAAATCTTACCATTTTGGGCCATGTCTTAGGAAATCAATCATTGGGCCCAAAATTCTATGATATCACCATTCCCAAAATTGATTTGATACCTCTCGTTGAAGGAAATTCCCATTTTACCCTTTCCTTTAAATTTGAGCTTTCTATGCAAATGAATAACATCCATGCGCATAAAATAAAAAAATAAAATCTAATTAAGCACATTCTTCCTCAAATAATTCCCCTGATGATTACCCAGTGATTTGTGATGAAAAACCGTTTTTGTTGTGAAATGACCAAAATGCCCTTTTTGACCCTAAAACCCTAATTTATCCAGGAAGTGTATTTCAACTCTAAAAATGATTTTAAAAGCTCTGGAATGACTTTTAGGACTCAAAAATGCAATGCATAATGCTCCTCACTCCTCAATTTATTTATTTTGTGGAAAATTAGGGTTTTGACCTAAGCCGGACAAAATTGGGGTATGACAATCATCACAACCACATGTGAACTATGCTGCTGCTGCTGGTGAGGAAATTGACACTTCACACCAGAACAGTGAAGATTGGTATGAGGATATAGGTGCGTCACATCATGTCACTCCTAATCCTAATAATCTTC
The DNA here is from genome assembly GCA_039519185.1 of Astragalus membranaceus. NCBI lineage: Eukaryota > Viridiplantae > Streptophyta > Magnoliopsida > Fabales > Fabaceae > Astragalus > Astragalus membranaceus. Next base: position 163,963,063 of record CM076846.1, on the reverse strand, counting down.
ACACTAGTAAACCATATAAAGGCACAACACGAGTGTCCATGGGAAATGGCCATGGCATCCCCATAAAATCAATAGGCACAACCACTTTTCAATCACCGTTTGATCCTAGAGTCAAACTCAAACTAAATAAATTACTGCATGTACCCAACATTAAGAAAAATCTGCTATCAGTTTCTAGATTTTCAAAAGATAACAATGTTTACTTTGAATTCAATGATAAAATCTGTCTTGTGAAATCTCAGGCAACTAAGAAAGTCTTGCTCAAAGGCTTGGTTGGTCATGATGGACTCTATTCCTTCAAGGATCTTCCATTTCAGGTCGCAATCAAGCCTAGAGTGAAGATCAAATCTCAGCTCAAGTCACCTGTTAAATCTGTTAGTTTACCTAATGCCACTGTAAATACTGCACAAATATCATCTAAAGCTGATCACAGTGATCAAGCTATATCTTCCACTTGTAACAATGTATCCAGCTCACATAAGAGCACTGATTCTGGGTCATTAACTGAGTATAAAAACTTTGGCATACAAGATTAGGCCATGCAAATGTAAACTCAGTCAATAAAGTCCTTAAACTGTGTAATGTTCCCACTATTAATAAAGCTGAGATTCCTTTGTGTAAATCATGTTGTTTAGGCAAGGCACACAAACTATTTGCTCCACCCTCCACCACAGTTTACACTCATGCGTTTGAATTAGTTCACACAGACTTGTGGGGACCCTCCCCCTCTCCCACCAAGTCTGGTTACAAATATTATATTGCTTTTGTTGATGCTTTTTCTAAATTTTCATGGATCTATTTGTTGAAAAAACAAATCTGATGCACTGGTGGCCTTCAAAAAATTCCAAGCATTGGTCAAAACACAATACAGCAAGACTATCAAATCAGTGCAGTCAGACTTTGGTGGAGAATTCAGAACATTTACAGAACATCTTACTGACCAAGGCATCACACATAGGCTCACATGCCCTCATACATCACATCAGAATGGTACAGTGGAAAGGAAGCATAGACAAATAGTTGAAATGGGGTTGGCCCTGCTCTCCTATGCATCACTTCCACTGTGCTACTGGGATCATGCTTTTACTACAGCTACTCAACTCATCAACAGATTGCCTAGCTCAAGTCATACCAAGTCTCAGTCTCCATATCAAGTTCTGCACAGCAAACTACCAAACTACAAGCTACTGAGGGTATTTGGGTGCCTATGCTATCCATTGTTAAGGCCCTACAACAAGCATAAATTGCAGTATAGAAGTGCTCAATGTGTCAATCTAGGGATATCTCCTCAACATAAAGGTTACAAATGCTTGAGTTCTGATGGCAGAATCTACATTTCAAAAGATGTAATATTTGACGAAACACTCATGGCCTATCCTACTATATTTACAACTCCATCACACCAATCCATCCCTGCCACCACTCAAACAGCCAATGAAGCTGCCTTACTGCCACTGCCCTCCATCTCACATAACACATCACCAAACACATCTCCAGAAACACCACCTCAAATCACTACAGTCACCAACACCCAACCACCAACCACAAATGTTGAATTATCAACTACAATCCAGCCAAGTATCATCTCACCACAAACACAAACACCAGATATCTCACCACCCCCACCACACCAGAATGACTCATCACAGCAACCAGCCTCACCCATAATCATGCCACCACCAGCATCTTTGCCTGCCACTCCACCAGCTACACATCACATGATCACAAGATCTAAAACAGGAAATTTGAAACCACGAATTTTCATGGCAGTCACAGAACCTAGCACTGTCAAACAGGCCTTACATGATCCCAAGTGGCATGATGCCATGAAAGTAGAGTCTGAAGCTCTCCTCAAGAATGGCACATGGTCCCTCACAAGCCTACCTCCTCATAGACAAGCCATTGGCTGCAAATGGGTATTTAGGATTAAACAAAATCCTGATGGCTCATTAAATAAGTATAAAGCCAGGCTTGTTGCCAAAGGATTTCATCAGGTACAGGGACAAGACTTTGGAGAAACATTATCCCCAGTTGTCAAGCCAACAACAATTAGAATAATTCTCACACTTGCTCTCACTCATAAATGGGAATTGCAACAGATAGATATCAACAATGCAATCATCAATGGATTTCTCAATGAAGAAATCTACATGAAGCAGCCTCCTGGGTTTGAAACAGCAGACAAAACTCAGGTATGCCGGCTACATAGATCACTATATGGCCTTAAACAGGCCCCTAGAGCATGGTATGAAAGACTAACTCAAGTGCTCCTCCTGTTTGGATTCAAACCAAGCAAATGTGATCCTTCATTACTAGTCTACACTGCAGCTGGTACAATTCTGTACACTCTAATCTATGTTGACGACGTAATCATCACAGGCACATCTAGCAAGTTAATTCACAGCTTAATTCACAAGCTCAACATCACATTTGCATTGAAAGAGCTAGGCAAGCCTGAGTACTTCCTAGGACTGGAGCTAAAGACTCTGCTGAATGGTTCCATGCTGATAACCCAATCAAAATATATCCAGGATCTTCTGCACAAAGTCAACATGATTGATTGCAACAGCATGCCAACTCCCATGGTGAGTCATCCCAAACTCAGCAAACATGGCACAGACTTACTGCAGGATCCTCATCAATACAGATCTATCATTGGAGCACTGCAGTACATCACCCTCACCAGACCTGAGATTGCCTATACAGTCAACAAACTGTGCCAATATCTCTCTCAACCTCTGGAATCACATTGGAAAGCTACCAAAAGACTGTTAAGATACCTAAGTGGAACACTGCACTATGGTCTGTTACTTCAACCAGGTTCTCCTGACACCAAATTCTCAGTAAATGTTTACTGTGACAGTGACTGGGGGAGTGATGTAGATGACAGAAGATCAACCACTGGTTTATGTGTCTTCTTTGGACGAAACCTAGTCACTTGGAGTGCCAAAAAGCAAAGTCTTGTAGCACGTTCCAGTGCTGAAGCAGAGTACAGGGCAATGGCTCATGCTACTGCTGAACTAATATGGATACAGTCTCTCCTAACAGAACTGAATGTGCCTCACCAAATCCCCAATCTGCTCTGTGACAACCTGTCAGCTGTATTACTAGCTCACAACCCCATTCTTCACTCAAGAACTAAACATATTGAGATGGATATTCACTTTGTAAGAGAGAAGATTGCCTCTAAATCATTATATGTGAAACATGTGCCATCAACCCAACAAATAGCTGATATCTTAACTAAACCTTTAGGCACATCTGCATTCCTACAACTACGAGACAAGCTCAAGGTCAAAAACCTACTTGAGCTTGACAGGGGAGTAATAGAGAACATGGCAAAAGTGGTCAAGTCAAAGTCACAACTAGCAAGTCAACAACATGCTAGTGACTCAGCAATTGTGACAAGTCACCAACACCATCAACAAGCTGAAGAACAAGCTGAAGAGAAGACTAAAGAAACTCTCTCCACAAAGTAGTTAGCTTGGAGCAAACTGATTCAGTTAGGTAGTTGTACACTCTTGTAACTAACTCACTCCTTACCTTTGTATAAAAAGCAATTGCTTACATGTATCAGAATTAATTCAAGAAACGAAATGAAAATCAGTTACAAAATTATCGCTGAAACTAAATCTATTACAAGCTTAACGTGAAGGATATGTCCATGAATGTTGTCCTTCAAAACCTTCAACAGAAATTGATGACCACCAATAAGGGAGTATATATTGCTCCATTTTGCCATAGGTAACAGCAACATATTTCAACGAATTGGTGATTCATTTTTCTTTGTGTGATGCTTAATTTTAAGTTTATCAATGTTGCAGCGGACATTGGCAACTAGTTGTCTTAATCCCACCTCAAAATACTGTGGTCTGGATGTGTTCCTTATCTCACAAACCAAACAAAGCAATCAAAGACATGTTTAGCAAGTAAGTTTTTATTTTTTATCATGGTTTAGATTGTAGTATTTGAACTTAAGTTGGGTTGAAATTTTATAAATACTTTTATATTATGTTATTAGAGCTGTCAAAGGTTATTCTACATCTGCCCCCACGTGGTTGTACCCTACAGTAAGTAATTTAAAATATTGAGTTGATTTAATTTGGAGTGAATTCATATATGATATATATATATATATATATATATATATATATATATAATATTCTGTTTAATTTGGTTAACTTTGTTAATTCATTTGTGTAGATGCCAATACAACAGAATGGTTTTCATTGTGGCTATTATGTGATGAATTTTATGCTGACCATTGTGAATGCTAGTGTTGTTGATAATTGGGAGCAGGTATAAATTTTTGGTTAAAATTATACTTTACACATTTATTTGGAATTAGAATGATTGAATATAATTTGTTTGAGTAATTTTTAAACTTGTAGGTATTTGATGACCCAAAGGCATACACCGAAGAAGAGCTTTTTGTGGTTCGTCAGCTTTGGGCAGAAATCTATATGAAGATTCGTACGGAGCAAAAGGATACACTGTTTAGCACTTTCTGATTCTGAAGCTTTGGGCAGAATTCTTTAGATACACCCTTTGTTTTACATACTCTAGCTCTTTTAGAATCATTTAGATACACCCTTTCTATTAATGTGAACAACTGAGGTATTAGACCAGTATTTGAATTGGTCGTTTCTATTAATTTGCAAAACTGTCTGTGATGCAATCTGTTATTTTTGTGTTGCTGTCTGGGATACAACAGGTTCGTAAACTGTATGGATAAAAAATGAAGGAAACTAAAATGTGTAAAATGACATTTAACATCGGTTGTTTGAAACAACTGATGCTAAATGTCATTTTCTGATGACGTTTAGAGACATTTAGCGTCGGTTGTTTGAAACAACTGATGCTAAATGTCTCAAAGGGGACTTTTAGCGCCGGCTGTTTGAAACAACCGATGCTAAATGTCATTTTTTGATGACGTTTAGAGACATTTAGCGTCGGTTGTTTGAAACAACCGATGCTAAATGTCTCAAAGGGGACTTTTAGCGTCGGTTGTTTAAAACAACCGATGCTAAATGTCCCCATTGAGACATTTAGCATCGGTTGTTTCAAACAACCGACGCTAAATGTCATTTTTTGACATCTGAAATAGTTTTTAATGTGACATTTAACATCGGTTATCTGAACACCTGATGCTAAATGTGACATTTAGCGTCGGTTAAATAACCGATGCTAAATGTCTGACATTTAGCATCGGGCGATTTAGCGTCGGCCGATAACCGACGCTAAATGTCCAATTTAACCGACGCTAAATGTCTTTTCTGCACTAGTGCACACTCCACTCTAATTACCCATAGATTACCAAGGGATAAGGCCGCCAGTAATTATCGACAGATTTTTCAATACCGTCGGTATGCGTTTCCGACCGGGCTAGTAGCGACGAACCACACTCCATATGTTGATTACCCACTGATTACCTTAATTTAAATGAAGTGTTTTTTTGGGGTAGTGTAATTTTTGAGAGGACTTGAAAATAATTTAGTTTGAAATATTTCAATTCCCCTAAAAAGTTACATTACTCACAAAAATTCTTCTTTCAAACATAGAGTTAATGTCTGATTTCATATAAATTTAACTCTATTTTCATATATTTTAATGAAAACAATTGTTGGACATTATAACCGTAACAAAATAATGCAAACGAAAAATTCAAGCTCCGTTAAATATACTATTTTTTGACAAAAACTAAATATACTATTTGGATAGCTTAAATGAATAATTTAAGTTGGGAAAAATAAATTAATAATTTAAGACTTTTTATTAATCCACATTCGGGCCACAAACTCTCTAAGGATTTTTTTTTATTAGGCTTTCATTATTTATATGAAGAGTTATGTACTCACAAATGAACAAGTTGAAAAATAAAACAAAAGTGCCTCTAACAAGATCCGAACCCACAAACAAAAAGATACAAAACTACCTACCAACAAATTGAGCTACACAAAGTTGTTGTAAGTTAATGAAATTGACTATTAATATTACCTAACAACGAAATTTTAAATGCCTTTTTTTATTAAAATATTTGAAGTTCAAAGCTCTTGCTTTAGTAGCTTGGACTTTGGGGTGGCCTCGAAACCGCGAATCACATACCAGTACTCACACTTGATACCGATACCGTAACGTACCATGCAACATAGGTAGTTATTCATTTCTTTAATTTCCACACGTTTTCACCAATATTGCCCTTTTGCACATGGTATATTTATACATCTCAACTCTCAAATAAGTCACGAGTAAGATTTTATCAATTTCAATTTAGAAAAATTTCTTTAAATAGAAACAACAATACGCAGATGAATATTATTCTATACGTTGTGCAATGAACTGAGAAAAAAAAAATGTCTTCGTAGATGTCAATATCTCATATAGTTTGATTTTTATCCACCTGTCAAAACTCTCTAGAGAATTTCAATTCTTCAAATATAATTCGACCATCAAGATCATAAAAATAATCATGTTTTAGGTAAGTTTCATAAAAATAATCACGTTTTTTTAAGAGAATTTGAGTCAAAATTTTGATCATTTAGATGCCACACACGTCTATCACTTCTGATTACACATGCACAGATAACTGTATATCCTATATACTAGAACTTGAAAACAATTTATGTGTTCTACACTCTTTGATTCAATTTGAGTATAATAGTTTTTCGCTTTATTTTTTTACGTTACAATTTCTCTTTTACCAGTAGTTTTTACTTCATTTTTTTTCATCTTTCAGTGTACACATTGCACTACGTTGTTCTTATTGTAACACCTTTTCTACAGGTTTTTGTATGCATTTTCTTCAACTCTTTTAAAGAGTAATGTTATTTAGCCAAAATATTTCAGCCAAAAATAACCAAAAATAAGTTACAATACCAATTAACCAAGTTTTATAAGCCATTAACCAACCTGCTTTTTCACAGTTTTTAGTCAATGGCCTAGAAAACTGTGAAAAAGCAGGTTGGTTAATGGCTTATAAAACTTGGTTAACTGGTGTTGTAACTTGGTTTTTGACTTTTTTTTGCTGGAACATTTTGGCTAAATAACATTACTCTCTTTTAAATCTATGTCTTAACCGACTATTTACCACAATTTTTTCTAAATATCTTATTTGAGTGTTATTTTACGGAGTGTGTGTGTTGCATTTGTAGCAATGGTCTTGGAATTATAAGGGCCCATTTGGATAAACAGCTTAATTAATCGCTTATAGCACAATCACTTATCATATAAGTGCTTATGCATAAGCTGTTTATAAAATAAAAGATAAAACAATGTTAAACTATTTTTCTATAAGTCATAAGCTGTTTTCATAAGCTATCCCGTGGAGCTTATGGAAATTAGCTGAAAACTGCTTATGAACATGTCATAAGCTGTTTACATAAGCTCTCACAAACAATATCACAAATAATTATGCCAGTAGATATATAAGTCCAAATAAGCCGATTCAAACGGACCCTAAATCTGTCAGCCATGTGCATCCTTTTGAGGATCTAGTATGAGTTGTTGATTGTTCTTTGAAAGTCTATTTGTTCTTGCGAAGATTTAGTGTCAATACCCATGGTGGAACCAAAAAATATCATCCTTGGGGGCAAGGAAACAATCTATAATATTCCGTGGAATAAAAATATTATAAGTATTTAAAAAATACATAATCACATACATGATAAAAAAATCAAAAATGATATCCAAACTTCCATAAATTACGATTGTCCTCTGTGTGCTTTGATATTCTGAAAATGTATTGTCAATACTATTAAAAATATCTCTCTCAATCTATGTAACCAGACAATCATTCAACTATTCGAATCATTAATGTGTAGAAAACTAGCCAAAGGAATTTTGTCTGCCACCAGTTTGTGTAGAAAACTAAGTTAGAGATAGGAATCATTAATGTGTGTGGAAAGTCATATGAACACACCATTTTTGTCAAAACCGGAAAGCTTGTGTGAACACAACCAATTTGTCAAGCTTGAAACAATGCATTCACACCTTTCTTTTATGCATTGTTTCAGTTTTATGCATTCACACTTCAAAACAAGATCCAAATGTTTGCATTCACACCTCTTTTATGCATTGCTTCAGCTTTTTGTAGCCTATTTTATGCAAATGTTACGTATTTAGGTGCATGGAATTTTCAACTCGCGCTAAAATGGTTGCCATTTTCACGTAAAATATTGCATGGTAGCCAAAACAATTGCATTACACTGTGTATTTGGAAATTCATATTTGCCTGAAGTTTGGAAATTCATGTATTTGGAAATTCATATTGGCACAGAATATAACTGTTAGGTAAAATATCATATTTGCCTGAAGTTTGGAAATTCATGTATTTGGAAATTCATATTGGCACAGAATAAAATATCATATTGGAAATTCATGTATTTGGAAATTCATATTGGCATTAGGGAACATTAGGGAACAATATAACTGTTAGGTAAAATATACAATAGATTCAGACATGAATCCAGTAAAAAAAGGCAGCTGAGCTCAAAGAATTAAACCATCAGTTGAAGCTAGTATCTATAGAAGCCTAACCTGTGTGATTCATCCTATTTTGCTTCGCTGCTATCTCTATCTGCTTTCGGCTGCCTCTATTTCTGCTTTCTGCTACCTCTATCTGCTTTCAATTTTCTGGCACATATTGACTTGTGGAATTTTGAATTATGAATGACTTTCTTATGGCAGCATACCCCTGATTGTTGTTGTTTTTACTCTTTTTTTTGTTTATGGTGAGAATTGAAGTTTATTTATTGGCTTGAGCCATGAGCTGTTCTGTTTTAAGATTTGTTGCCAGGGTTGATTTGAAATCAAAATGAAGAATACTAACAAGTCCCCTATGTTCTGTTTTTTCCACATGCTGTTATGCCATGATGCTCCAGTTGCTGCCCTAAAAATTAATTGTTGTTGATGTTCTGTTTGTTCAGGATACATACAAACAAAAATGTGGTTGACTTGGTTGGAGATGATGTTCAAGAGGTAGATGGAGCAGTAGCAGTTGAGTGCTGGACGTTGGCTGCAGGGCCTCCCACCCGTGGTCGCCTCTATGGCACAGCAGGTTTATCTGTGAACGCCCGACCTGGGTCCAAATCGCTTATCCAAGAATCCCAGAATCCTTCTGGTTTCATGTTTGGGATATCTTTGGAAGCAGAGAGGGAAGCTAGACTTAGAGCTGAGAAGATTGCTCAAGATGCAGTAGCCCAGGCTCAAGAGGCGAATGAGCGTTCTCAGAAGTGCCAAAATGATTTAGATGAGATGAGAAAATTATTTTTGGATCGCCTGGATGCTTTGGAGCGTGGATCATGTGGTGCTAGCCATTCTCATTCTCATCCTCATTATGATGAAGATTTGGATGAAGACTCACTTGATGGCGAGACTTGATGTTGTTACGCTTACTTTTATGTATTTGTAGGATGACAAAACATTTGATATTTTGGAGCTTCAAGACTATGTTATATTTTGTTGTTTCAAGAATATGTTATATTTTGTTGTTTTAAGAATATTTTGTTTTATGGTATTAAGCATTTTGATATGGTATGCTGGATGATTGTATTAAAAATTCTTTAGGAGTAGTGGTGGTAGTAAAGACACAAGGTACAGGGTAGGACAATTATATTATATTTATAAAAAACAACCAAAGTTAGCGTCGGCCATTCCGACGCTAACAAAGATGCATTTTAGCGTCGGCTTCGTGGACGCAAATTAATTGGTTGACTATTTTGGTTGACTAAATAGCGTCGGCCAGGCCGACGCAAATGCTTTTGTTGACTCTATTTCGTTGACTAAATAGCTTCGGCCAGGCCGACGCTAATTATTTCGTTGACTAAATTTAGTTGACTTTGTAGCGTCGGTCCAAATGTTAGCGTCAGCTTTAGCGTCGGCTAAATTAACGGGACGCTAAAATTACCTTCGAACATTTTAGCGTCGATACGTGGCCGACGCTAACCCGACGCTAATTCACAGTTAGCGTCCGCTTTTGGCCTCTTAGCGTGGGCTTTTGGCCGACGCTAAAAACTGTTTTTCTAGTAGTGTTCATCTCCCATATAATTTTGCAGTTCATTCTTCATAAAACTCAGTATAGAGAAAACTACTAAGGCAAATACAATTTTTCATTAGGTGCAAAACGAAAATTACTAAGTATATAAAATGTATTTTTTTTTATTGGTAGGGAGGGGCAAGTGCCCATAGATGGGTACACTTGCATCCGCCACTGATAATCACTTAATTTAATTATTTACCCAAACATGTTTTAAATGAAATATAAAAAGGTGTTTCATTATGTTAAGAGTCCCCACATTGAACAAATAAAAAGGTTCAATGTGGTGGGACTTAAGCCATGAGAGTCTCCCACCTAATTAACTAGTCTTTTGGGTTAAGCTCTCATCACATGCTTAAGTTCTAACAATTGGTGTTTTCGTTGAGAGATGACAGAAAGGGGTACCTATAGGCTGGATTGAGGTACTCCACAAAATACTGATAGATGAGTGAAGTCGTCAAACATGGAAAAGGCTACCACCGGATTAGTGCCTATGGGGTGAAAGTTATCCTTTTGGGTTGGACTTTCCTCATGGGCTTAAGTCCTAACACATTAACAATAGATTAAAATTACACTAAAATGAGATTTAATGTAGTTTTATTCTTATTGTAAAAAACAATTACACGATGGATTCGATTTGTTATACATTGGCAAAGGAGTTTGACTAAAATAACTAATACTAGTATAACGATCAAACTCTTTCCTTAATTTCTCGTATCAAAATCAAGCATATTTTTGAATTATTGAACTTTGATATTTACTACCTAAAAGTAGTTAAGGGCTTTAGGATATAGGACTTCCTATAAATTTTGAGACCAAAATACATCCAAACTTGTTTGACCCAATAATATGTTTTTGAAGGGGTTTTTTTTTACCCCCATTGTTACACATTATACCCCCACATATCTTTTAGTTCCCAGAATGCCCCTAATAAAAATAAACTAACAGATTTATTTAACACAAAGGTAAATCCGTTTTTGGAAAAACAACATAACGGAAGTAAGTTAATTCCGTTTCTGGGAAAAATAACAAAATAGAATTACCTAATTGAAACATAATTCCGTCTTTAAATTTTAGCACAACGGGATTACCTAATTGAGACTTACTTCTGTCTTCGTAATGTTTTGAAAACGGAAGTACCATTATCTAAGGTAATTCCGTTTTGTTATTTATCAAAACGGATTTACTTACTAAATAGATAAATCTGTTTTAGTTATTTGAACTTTCGTTTTTGTTAAAATCTAACGGACACGATTTGACTGACAATTTTGATCAACGTCCACTTTTGTTCGTCTTGGTAACTGTGCCCCAACGGATATATTTTTAACGGTGTAGGTCGTACCGACAATATCAACGGTGGATAATCAGTGACGATTGCTATAAATACCCACACTCACCCTCATTCTTTTCACACCAACATTTCACTCCAAAATGAATATTTGTTCCACTCAGTACTCAAGCGACAATAGACTTACCGCTATTCACCATGGCGGCCAAATCACCATGAGAGGAGATGGTGTCTTCTTCTCTCATGTCCAAAGCCTATTTTGTGCAGGCTCCGCGAAGACATCACCTTCGACAGTTTGAAAGATAAAGTGGAGATCAAAGTTCAAGTGATTGGTGATGGCAGCATTTACTTCTCGTCGATGAGGATCAAGACTGATGACAATGTACGAAGCATGTTGAACATCCATGACATACTTCAGAATCGTAGGCCGTTGGAGCTGTACGTGGAGCATCAACGGAGCATCAAGACTATGTTTGTTGATGTTATGTTTTAGTTATTATGTTCTATCATGCTTTAGTTTTTATGTTTGGTTGTGTTGTTGTTTCGCTGTAATCTACTTTTGCATTAACGAGTATAATACTAACATAATAATACTAAATGGAAATAATAGCAATACCAAAAACTCAATCCGCAAAATAAATATCAATCCAATACAGTCAGCAAAATAAAACTCAATCCTCTCCGTCTGTCAAATCAATCAAGCCCCGGATCAAAGCATACGACTGAGAGTCTGGATGAAGGTCTCCAGACTGCAGCACCATCCGCAACTGCCGACTCATAATCATCAATCTCTCCTCAGGTCCCATCACACCTAGTGTTGCTGCTGGTGGTGGTGCCTCTAGTGCTGCTGGAAGGAGTCGGGGAACTGATACCCTAACGTACCATGACAAGTAAGTCTGATAAACCTCACCCACCTCCCTCTCACCGGTAGTCATGCTTAAAACCCCCTGCACACTGTCACTCCATCCGGACAATCGCATCATGACATCATTAAACCCTGGACGACCCTGAAGCGGCTCACAAGGGATGACCTGGATGTATCCAAATTGCCGGAGGCATCTATCCGGCATGTAGGGGACAGTGATGTCCTCCCAACTCAAAAAGCCCCTATATAATGAGATCTGCTCATAGGATCTCACGTGTCTGTCAAAGGGGTCTCCAAATGACATCAACAGATGTCAAAGCTTCAATCCTCCTCCGGTACTCCTCCAGCTTCATAGCATCCGTCTTCCTCCTCTTCCAAAACACGCATCGTGCCCCAATGTTGGTCTTAGTGGTACCCCACACACATATCCGAGGGAAGTACTCAAAGATCCATGTCTGAAATGAACAAATAAACAATATGGTTAAAAATAAAATATAAAAAATAAAAACATACTCGTTAAAAATAAAAAAAATAAACTTACCATAAACAACGTCGCAAGCCCCCTAACTGGTCATACAAGAATGCCAAGGCTGCTGGACCCCATGCCCATGAGCTAATTGTGGTGACATCCTCCAGTAAATGCAACCATTTAGCCTCAACTCTGGTTTCAGTCTTGCTAGTAAAGATAGTCATCCCCAAAAGAAGCAGCAAGAATGCCCTGGCAGCAAAAATCCACTGGTCCTGCGTAATGTGACAGTGGCAGATCTCCAGTAGCCACTCACATGAAATATGCCCCCTGCTGGCAAGAGTCTCCTTTGTAGCCTCAGCAACAGTGACCCCCAGATGATCCACAGCCAGCTGAATGGCATCATCAATTAATAGAGAACATGGCAAAAGTGGTCAAGTCAAAGTCACAACTAGCAAGTCAACAACATGCTAGTGACTCAGCAATTGTGACAAGTCACCAACACCATCAACAAGCTGAAGAACAAGCTGAAGAGAAGACTAAAGAAACTCTCTCCACAAAGTAGTTAGCTTGGAGCAAACTGATTCAGTTAGGTAGTTGTACACTCTTGTAACTAACTCACTCCTTACCTTTGTATAAAAAGCAATTGCTTACATGTATCAGAATTAATTCAAGAAACGAAATGAAAATCAGTTACAAAATTATCACTGAAACTAAATCTATTACAAGCTTAACGTGAAGGATATGTCCATGAATGTTGTCCTTCAAAACCTTCAACAGAAATTGATGACCACCAATAAGGGAGTATATATTGCTCCATTTTGCCATAGGTAACAGCAACATATTTCAACGAATTGGTGATTCATTTTTCTTTGTGTGATGCTTAATTTTAAGTTTATCAATGTTGCAGCGGACATTGGCAACTAGTTGTCTTAATCCCACCTCAAAATACTGTGGTCTGGATGTGTTCCTTATCCCACAAACCAAACAAAGCAATCAAAGACATGTTTAGCAAGTAAGTTTTTATTTTTTATCATGGTTTAGATTGTAGTATTTGAACTTAAGTTGGGTTGAAATTTTATAAATACTTTTATATTATGTTATTAGAGCTGTCAAAGGTTATTCTACATCTGCCCCCACGTGGTTGTACCCTACAGTAAGTAATTTAAAATATTGAGCTGATTTAATTTGGAGTGAATTCATATATGATATATATATATATATATATATATATATATATATATATATATATATATATAATATTCTGTTTAATTTGGTTAACTTTGTTAATTCATTTGTGTAGATGCCAATACAACAGAATGGTTTTCATTGTTGCTATTATGTGATGAATTTTATGCTGACCATTGTGAATGCTAGTGTTGTTGATAATTGGGAGCAGGTATAAATTTTTGGTTAAAATTATACTTTACACATTTATTTGGAATTAGAATGATTGAATATAATTTGTTTGAGTAATTTTTAAACTTGTAGGTATTTGATGACCCAAAGGCATACACCGAAGAAGAGCTTTTTGTGGTTCGTCAGCTTTGGGCAGAAATCTATATGAAGATTCGTACGGAGCAAAAGAATACACTGTTTAGCACTTTCTGATTCTGAAGCTTTGGGCAGAATTCTTTAGATACACCCTTTGTTTTACATACTCTAGCTCTTTTAGAATCACTTAGATACACCCTTTCTGTTGTGAACAACTGAGGTATTAGACCAGTATTTGACTTGGTCGTTTCTGTTAATTTGCAAAACTGTCTGTGATGCAATCTGTTATTTTTGTGTTGCTGTCTGGGATACAACAGGTTCGTAAACTGTATGGATCAAAAATGAAGGAAACTAAAATGTGTAAAATGACATTTAGCATCGGTTGTTTGAAACAACTGATGCTAAATGTCATTTTCTGATGACGTTTAGAGACATTTAGCATCGGTTGTTTGAAACAACCGATGCTAAATGTCTCAAAGGGGACTTTTAGCGCCGGTTGTTTGAAACAACCGATGCTAAATGTCATTTTCTGATGACGTTTAGAGACATTTAGCGTCGGTTGTTTGAAACAACCGATGCTAAATGTCTCAAAGGGGACTTTTAGCGTCGGTTGTTTAAAACAACCGATGCTAAATGTCCCCATTGAGACATTTAGCATCGGTTGTTTCAAACAACCGACGCTAAATGTCATTTTTTGACATCTGAAATAGTTTTTAATGTGACATTTAGCATCAGTTATCTGAACACCCGATGCTAAATGTGACATTTAGCGTCGGTTAAATAACCGATGCTAAATGTCTGACATTTAGCATCGGGCGATTTAGCGTCGGGCGATAACCGACGCTAAATGTCCAATTTAACCGACGCTAAATGTCTTTTCTGCACTAGTGTCCAATTTGACCACTTTTGCCATGTTCTCTATTATCAATAATAACAGAGTTGGGGGGGATTTATAACATATGTCAGTCACTGGTAGATGAAAGAGACATGACACATCATCCAAAGTAATCTTCATTTCACCAAATGGTAGGTGAAATGACGATGTCTCTGGGTGCTATCTCTCTACAAAAGCAGATAGCAGCTCATGGTCTACTGTGGTGAGGGCTGAAAAGACGAGGGGCCCTAAACTAGAATGCTGAATATGATAATAAAATCCATGACTTTGTGCTAGAGGGGCCAGATATTTCTCGATTTTGTTGCCATGTGCAGATACTTTCAATTTATTCCGCAACTGAATTAAAAAAAAACTTGCTTTAACTATTTATCTATAAACTTATATAATAACATTATGTAAATAAATATATTACATTATTTTTACAAGGCCTCTGAGAATCTTAGATGCTACATGAGCATCAAATGCAGTGAGCAAAGAACCATCCATAGGTCCTATGCGAGCATGATTAGAGGTGTTCGTGGGTCGGTTTGGATCGAATTTGACCAAATCCGTTGCCCGAACCAATGATAATTATTTGGTTTGGGTTGGTTCGGATTTTACATTTTTTCCTCCAAAATCCGAACCAAACCGAACCGATATTGGACGGGTTGGTTTGGATTGGGGTCACGGGTCATTCACTAAAATATTAATTTTCTAAAATATAAAAAAAACATTTTTTTATGATATTCCAACACTTTAAATAGCTAAAAAAAATTGAAAATCACACGAAATCAAACTCAAATCCACTAATAGTCTTCTCATTCATAGTATTAAAATTTTACAACTTAATCATAAATTATTAAGGTAAAAATTCTAAGCAAATAAAACCGTGTGCATCTAAAATTACAAAATTGTTATGACGTAATATGGGTTGGTTCGGGTTCGCGGATTTGATTTTTAAAATTCGTTGCCCGATCCAAACAACTACGGGTTGGTTTGGATTTGTTCGATTTTGACCCGAACACGAAAAATATCCGAACCAAACATATCGGTTTGGATTGGATCGTGGGTTGGTTTGGATTTGCCCGAACCACTGAACACCCCTAAGCATGATGCTCATCGACATCCTCATCATGCTAGTATTGCTGCTCCTGGTAATGCTCCTGGTACTGCTCTCCCCCTGGTAATGCTGCTGGTACTGCTACTGGTACTCCGGCTCCTGCTGGTACTGCTCCTCATGTACCTCATCCTCTGTATGCTATTGTTGTCTCTGCGCGCGTCTATGTCGGTTAGAAGCATGTCCAGCCTCTCTAATCAGAGTCCGTGTACTCACTGGAGTTTCCTGCGGTTCACCACGTCCGGCAGAATGTGATGATCCGCCTCGCATAACTGAATGCCTCCTGATGTCTATGATACGACCGTCTGCACCTCTGGTACGAGCCACTGCAAGTAAAAAACAATTAATTTTTTTTTAAAAAAACAAAACGGAATTACCTACGGAAGTACATACTTCTGTTTTCCCTTTTTTCCACATACGGAAGTATGTACTTCCGTCCAGCATCATACGAAATTATGTAGTTCCGTTTTTGTTGCTGACGGAAGTACATACTTCCGTATGTGGAAAAAAAGGGAAAACTGAAGTATGTACTTCTGTCTAATGGAAGTACCTAATTCCGTGATGAAGAAGATTTTTTTGGCTTACTCTGAGTCTAAAACGGATGTAAGTTAGTGAATGATAATTGTTTTGGGTTTTTGTAAAAACTGAAGGGTAATTTGGTCCTTTCACACGCGAGGTGGGGGTATACTGTCAAACCGTGGGGGTACCAAAAAAAACCTCTTTGAAGCCCAATTAAATTTGTGTTTGGGCTGTGTTAGTCCGATTGGACTTCAAAAATAGAAGTATGTCTACGAGGAAACTCGGGTTAGGAGCGTACAGTTTTATATTTTGGATGGTGTTTTTTTATACCCTTGCCCCTATACCATATACTCTCACATTTTCGTTTTATTTTTATTACCCTTACTAAAATACACCAAATTTAATTTAGAATATCAATCTTTTTATTTTTCGGGTTGATCATTTTAAACTAAATTTCGGAATGTGTTTTTCAAAGTATTTCCGGATTTAGGTATTGATACATAAATCCGGAATGAAAAGAATATATTACAGATTTATGTATTAATACATAAATACATAAATCCATAATGAAAAAATAAATTACAAATTTATGTATTAAAACGCAAACCCATAATGAAAAAATACATTACGAATTTATGTTTTAATACATAAATCCGAAATGAAAAAATACATTACGGATTTATGTATTAATACCCCAATCCGAAAAAAATTTAAAAAGTGAATTCCGGATTTTCCTTTTTTAGGTAAATCCGAAAATTCCCAAAATCCAACGTCTCTGCTGTAAATGTGGCTTGAGATATTTGTAAAAGTTAAAGAGTAAAATGAGAAGTTTGGATTTAGGTGTGGGTATGGAGTCCAACTGTGGGGTAAAAAAATACCACACTTATTTTATTGACAAATGGACCGTCGGTATTGAAGACCCATTTCTCACGCATTTTGTTCTTGCTTGATGCTTTTCATGTTGCGATTTAGCGTCCATATTTTTTTTGGTGGAGGTTACAGCGTCCATATTATATATTTTGTTTTGTGTGAATCGGGTATTCTCTGCGCACAATTGTAGAGACTAACCCCTCGAGTCGGGTATGACCACAATAAGCCCTAAAGCTCTCCCTCAAGAGATTTAACGCTGCTGCATTCTCAATGCTAGATTCGAACCCAAAACATTGGTTAATTAAGATGGAAGAGACCCACAACATCTCGTTCAAGTGCTCTTGAGTAGTGTCCATATTATACATTGATCTTATCTGGTATAAATTTAATATATATATATATATATATATATATATATATATATATATATATATATATATTGGTATTATATATTTATTTTATTAATTTGAGTTTAGATACGGTACTTGACAACAATGGTTGCACCGAGTATGGATGAGATGGCAGACTGTCAGATTTTTTTTCTGCACCATTTTTTTACTTGGTAGTGTACGGAAAAGTTATGATATTTTAATTTTTGTGTTATTAATTTTTTAGTTTAATTTTTTAACCAACGTAGAACTGGTAAAAATGTTTGATTAATATTTTGAAAAGAAAATCCAAATTTGTAAATGTTATTGTTAATGCTTAAAAATTATTAACTGAGTGTGTGTTTCTTCCAAATCATCAAAAATATAAAAAACTGATAAAAATTCGTATGAGTATATACAACCGAACTTTGAGTCTATTGATGAGTCTTTTAGGATTCATTATTTTGTGTATATATTGTAGATCAAAGAATTTGCTCACTTACTAGCTAAACTATATGAGCAATATAGCACATGTGACAAACTTTTTGGTTTTGTTTAGATAATTTTTTGATAAAGACTTAAAATTATATATGTTGCAAACATATATCTTGAAAATTTCCTTATTATTTTGATGGTTACATTCTATTTGAAGAAGTGGTATTTATTACGTAGGTTTTATGTTATTTATTTGTAACGATTTGGTCTTTTAAGATTTTTTTTGTATCACTTAGGTCCTTTAAGTTACATAATGTTTAGATTGTTGGCCTTTTTTAATTTTTCATCAAACTCCGTTAAAAAAATCCTATGAAGCAGTTAAGTACTTATTTGGCAGGTCCAACATGTATTTCTTAATTTGACTCATAATTTTTTATTTAATATTTTATTAAAAATAAAAAAATCTCAAATTTTAGATGAACATCTCCATCTTCCCCAAATCCAGGAACAAACCCAGAACTTAGGGGTGGTGTACTCCAGTAACATATGAATCCCTAATACACTCATGAAGCCACAAATACCACAACCATCATCATAACGCAAAAAATACAAGCAAAAAGAGAGAGAGAATAGGGGAAGCCATCACCACTTTTACCACAAGCATCTCCGGCCAGAACCGCCGTCGTTGCCACTATCACCACCATAGCGTCACTCTCCATAGCGAGCCCTCTCTCTCTCTCTCTCTCTCACACACACACACACACACACACACAACCACCACCATGAGCTATATCTTCCTCGACATCACCATCTCCCTCCCTCAGTTTTGGTCTCCCTCTCCCTGTGTCGGCCACTCCTATTTTCCCCTCGCTGCTCTTTTTGTAACATCCTAAATTTTAGACGTCATAAAGTCTAGAATGTTAACCATTTCTATACAATCAAAGTTCTAAACCACTTATGGATTTAAAATTCATAACTCGATGGAATTAATCCATCCCTTTTAACTTCCCAAAGGTAATTAACACGAAAGCATACCTTCATAACATAATTGAAACAGTTAACTTGAGTTAACTTTTACCACACTTGTTCAAATCCAGAAGTACGGTTCTCAAAATACTTATAACTTCGATTACAATATCAAAAGTTAAAGTATCAAACTAGTACAAAACACATAACTAGGGTAGACTAGGCAAATAATTAATAAACTTGATCCCTAATGATCCTTGAAATTCTAGTAACTCAGTTCAGCAACTACTTCTTCTCTATTTGCTTTGTCTTGCCCTGCTTATCTGAAAAAACACCACAACATAAACAATGAGATATAATGTCAGTGAGTTCTTTCGAGACCCCTCACCTATACTGTCGGTGTTTTAACTATCTTTTCTCTCTCTCTTAGCACAACGCCGGGCAATTACTACACAATTCCTCCGGAGAACCCACTCGACAATAGCTATTGCCGAGTCAACTTATTCTGGGCCTTGGCTTAGCTAGGGATCATGACTCCTTTACTAAGTATGCTCTTAGCTCGGGATCGTCATCCCCTTGGTGTCTTACGTAATTTACTTAGACTCTTTAGTTTTCTCGCTCGATTAAAACGTCGGTATGACTCAGTCCATAAACCATAAACTATCATTGAATTAATTACTTAACTTTATCACATGATAAGGATTCAACTCATGGTATCATGGAAGTTACAAAAAACATAGTACTAGATAGTTCTTTTTACTCATCTCATGAAACGAGGTTTCCGACAATCAAACATATCATAAATGAGTCATACAAGGGTGTAATCCTATGGTAAATAATGTTGCTTGAGTTAGGGAGAAACTTGGAATGCAATTGGTACCCAAAGAAGTGAGAAAAATAAGTTTTTAAAAATGCTAAAAGCGCTTGGGCGCACGGGTCGTGCGCTTGGACGCACGGACCGTGTGTGTCACATTTGAACCATGCGCCCAGTGACAGAATCAGGTCCACAGGACCACAGGTCGTGCGCTGGGACGCACAGACCTTGTTTCATGTGTAGTAAGAGATTTTCTTTCACGTTTTTATTGGATTTTGAGTCTCCCAATGGTACCAATCATGTCCCAAAACCTCACTAATCTCCAATTACATTAAGTACCCTATGACTAAACATCAAAACTCAGCAAAATCATACCATCAACATTCATTGTCAATACAAACATGCAAAATCATCAATCCCCTTTTTAACACAAAACAACATGTTACTAATACTCACTTCAACAACCCTTGACAAACTTATAACCACATGCATTCACAAATTTAGCACACAACCACGTTTAGGATTGAATTCAAACTAAGAGAAAAAGTATAGGATAAAGAACTCGCTTTGTTCAGTTGAAAAAAACCAAAAGCAAGTAAGAATTGGGTTCCCTAAGCACACCAAAAGCTTCCTAACTATCCTCAATCAACACCAGCTCCCCTATCCTCCCCTTTGGTACGTGAATCGACAATGTGGCTTCCAAAACGCTCCAAACAAATGTTTAATCTAACATGCAAGCCTCAAATTCGAAAATGGCTCCTCACACTCACATGCATGTCGAAAATTTGAAGGAAGAAGATGAGACGGTGTTTACGAAATTTCTATCTTTGATGGTAAGTTGGGGAAAGTAATGTCAAAGATGGAAAAAGAATGAAAGCTTGAGGTTAAAGAACTAGTGTAGTTGAACAATGGTGAGGTTTTCCATGGTTGGAGCTCAAACTTTTGTTCTTCCCTTTTTCCCCTTTCACCCTCACGCTCTCTCTTCTCTCTAGAGCTCTCACTTTCTTTTTGTGAAAAAAATGAAATGAATGAGAGGGAAAGTGTGTCACTTATGGTTTCAGCTGAACATAAGAGGTGGGCTAGGGAAATGGTTTGGGCTTTTTGATGTAAAAATCTGAACTAGTGGAAATCTATGTTCATATGTTTACTCGCACCCCCTAACACTCATTTATACATATTCATGTCTAATTAACCAAATAACCACATAATGCTCAATTGTCATACCATATCAATTAACTTACTCAATCATTGTACCAAATCAAACAAACATTAGAATACAAGTAAGAAAAATCATTTAGACATCACTTCAATAATATCCAAATTAAATAAAATTTCATTTAGTCATTTATCATTAATCACAAACAAGCATGTATCTAAATATCCAACCAATAAATCTCTACTTAAAGTAATCAAAGATTACTTTGGGTGTTACACTTTCCTTCCTCTCTCATACATTTGTTTTCTTCTTTCTCTCTCTGGAGATATGTGATGCGACTACTTCCTATTTTAGGGTTTATTTGAACCCCTTTTGGAATCGTGGAATTAATTTCCTTTTCGCTAATTTATTTTATTATTTCACTTCCTCTTTTAAAACAAAATACCAGCGGACCTCGGGTGCGGAGGGTAGTAGACCCTTGGGGTAGCAAAGACAACCCCATTAAATCTCAAATTTTGTTAGCCTGCATACCATATGATGATGCATGAATGAAGAAATAACACGTAGTACAACAAATGAAAGTATGATTAAAAGAGAAACAGCACATGGATGAATACATGTGAGGGTGTGATAAATATCACCATGGTCATATATGGTCAAAAATAAAAAGTTATTTGATGGTCGTATATGGTCACTATGGTCATAATATATAAATGAAAGTTATTTGAATGTTTATTTTTTTTTGACCAAATTTTAATGTTTATTATCACTTTATATATTGTTTATACAGTAAAAATCAATGTAACGATTAAGATATATTTTAATTTTTTGCCTACAACAATCTTTAAGGGTGTGTTTGGATAGAGTATTTTTTGGAGGTATAATGTTATTTTTGTGGAGAATTGAAATATTTTAATTCAAAATTTTGAAAAAAATATTTTAATCCCCCCAAAAATTACATTACCCCAAAAAATATTTAATCCAAACATAGGGTTAGAGTTAACATCATTCATATCTACAAATGTTATTGAAACAACCGTACCTCATCTAACATATGCAACATATATAGAATCCACTCCAATCATTGTCTTCGAAAAAAAAATCCACTCCAATCACAATTGTATTCAATTTTAAATTTGAAGTATTTAGCTTACAATTTTAGCCCCCTCAAAAATATTTGTCTAGCTCCGCCACTGCGGACCTTGTTGATTTTGAAAAAGGTTAGGGTTTGGGTTCAGAGTATGTCGAAAGGTGGACGTGTGAAAGATGGAGATTTTGAAGTTGGTCAGATGGAATACATATTTAATGGTATTGTGTTTGTGTTTTCTTTGAGATTAATTGTTATTCACCTTGAAAATGCATATTTGGGAATGTGACTATGGTGGAGAACACCATCTTCTGGGTTTGTTCTTGGGTTTGGGTAAGATGAATTGAGTTTTTTTATTAAAATATTAAATAAAAAAATTATGAGTTAGATTAAAAAATACATGTTGGACTTTGCCAAATTAATAAGCACGTAACTGCCACATAGGCTTTTTTTAAACAGAGTTGGATGGAAAATCAAAAAAGGCCAACGGTGTAACCGTTACGTAACTTAAAGGATCAAAGTGGTAGAAAAAAAAATTTAAGGACCAATCGTTACAAATAAATAACTTAAATAACCCCTGGTATAATTTTGCCAAGAGAATAATATTCAAACAACTACAAATGCACCATTTTCTTATATCGTGACACTCAAAATCTAAGGATCGACCTTAGCTATCTTAGATTTTTGGTTTAAAACTTGAAGTCATGGTTTTACATTTTTATTATATTATGATTTATTTTTTTGTTTTTTCTCTTTCCAACATAATTTAGAAAAATAAATAAAACTAAACAGTGGGAACTATTTTTATTGAGCTTAAAAACAGTGAAAACTATTACCAATGCGTCAGTAAATTAGTAGATAGAAGATTAATTAATAGATAAGAAAAGTAGTTTTTTTAAAAATTTTGGAGGGAAAACCTTTTATAGAAAAGTGGCATGTGTCGTAAGGGTTGAGTTTTACTAGCCCTAATACATGTGCGATGCAGGGGTTAACTAAATCTGGTTTGTGTAAAACATATAGTGTAATAATTGTAAATAAAGATTAAATTATAACTATACACAATTAGTATTCTATCAACGTGTATTCTGTCATATAGCCCAAAACATAGAGCCCTACAAAATGTATTCTATCAACGTGTAATTTTTCCATGCGTGGAATCAAAAGTAATGAAATTTTACCAACTATACACACTTTTCCCCGTTGGAACACAAAAGAAAAATATACATTAAAAAATAGTTATAAATATAAAAATAATTATTCTGACAATATGTAATCTTTTCTTTGATACTTACAAATTAACCTGTATTAAATATAAAAAATAACTGGCGCTAGGATCGTGTTTTGATTTAGGTAGCAAAAAGAAGGCATTAATATTGACAAATTGTAGTTGATTGTATTATATTGTAAATAGATGTTAATAGATACTTAGATTGATAGATAGATAGTAGATGAATAGAAAATATAAAAACCGGGGGTAGAGTCCTTTTTTGTTTAAGTGGAAAAGAAAAAGAAAACACTAATGATTGACATTTGAGAGATCTGTAGTTCATTTTATTATATAGTTAGTAGATTAGTAGATAAAAAATTAATAGATACAAAAAGTAGTTTTATTTGTTTGGGAGAAAAAAATCTTTAATGAGGAAGTAACATACGTCCATAGTTGAGTTAATTTTTTTATATTAGTAAGAGAGTAATAGATAGAAAAGTAGTTCTTTTTGTTTGGGAGGGAAAATATTTTATGAGAAAATGACATGCATTCATAGTTGAGTTACTTTTCTTATATTAGTAACTAGACTATTACCCGTATGCACGAGGAAATATTGCATGTCATGTGTACGACTAATATGGATAACAATAGTATATTATCAATTATACTCACAAGTCATAAATGAGTTAGAAAATAGTCCAATTCAACACTAAGACATTTGACAATTGTAGTTTCAAAATACATAAAACTAAAGAAAACTCACGCTAAATCCTCGAGAACAATGTCCAGAACTTTTCTTCCTTTTTTATCGGTCTCCTTTAAGCCATGCTTCTCGAACAAATGACCAATCACATCTACATGAATTAAAACACATAGTTAATGGATGAGAAAGTAAGTAATGCAATATTGCAAACACTTACCAACATAGAGAAGTAGAGACTAACCAAACAACTAAGATTCATCAAGAGTATCAAGTAGCTTAGGAAAATCACTAAAACTGAATGAATTATTTGGAATTGCAGGGACTTCAATTAGGCTACACCTTGTGCTATGCATAAAGTTAAGCTTGTATTTTTCAGTAGTGACCCTAAATTTGATATTATTCTGAGCAACTAATAAATTTTGAATTAGGTAGCACGACCCATCCCTGATAACAGTTTCAAAAGCAGACATATGTGGCCACTTAATAGAATAGTGAATCTTGGAGCTCTGTAAATTAAATATCACAACTATAGAAAGTTAGAGTACGACTTAACATAACATACTATTTGAAAGTCAAATGTATTGGAGTTACCTTCTCATCAAGCAATAACATGTCAATACTGGATATCACACTTAAGTTTCCAATCGGTCTTGCCTGTTCGTAGGTCAGAAATTAGGGTATACACAGACATTCAACAAACGCTCGTTTCACCAGTTGGAGGGGTTGAATCGCAGATAGGTTTTGCCGCATTGTACCAAGCTATTTATAATAAGATTTCTACCCTTTGCCACTACATTTGTTGCCTCTTCAATTCCCTCTATATTTATCAATTATATCACATTTCAATTCCCAAAAAAATCATCATTATCCATTGATAAATAAATTCAATTTTAATTTTATGAATTAATCCACATTAATTTTAATACTCCATGCATGCCTCTTAATTCCATGCACCTCTTTATATTCTCCATGCGCCTAATTCAAAATGCTTTTTTATATTCTCAATGGAAAGTTATGGAAGTTTTTTTAAATAATTCGTAAAATAATGACATGTTTTCTTATCAAAAAAAATGTATGTAAAATAATTATTAATAATATTTATAAAAGTATTATATACTTTGTCAAAATAAAAATAAAAATATTATATATGAAATATTAGTATAAATATTATCTCATGGAAAGTTATGGAAGTTTTTTTAAATAATTTGTAATTCTTTTTTCAATTTCAAAATCCAAATTGGGTCTTTATATACCAGATGTAAACCAACATGATGTAGCACAAGTGGTAGATACTTGGGTCCCTTAACCATTTGGTCCCGGGTTCGATCCCTGGCCGGTGCGTATGGACAAACATTTGTTGGGAGAGGTCAACCCCTTAAATGGATCTCAGATACCTCGAAGGATCAGTCGCCGTGGAGGATACCTGGGTTTACCCAAAAAATACCAGATGTAAAGAAATATTTTTATGGTAATTTTTTTTTATCAATTTATGGTGGTAGTATTTTCAAGTAGGTAGCTCAGTTGGCGAGATAAGAGATACCGAAGGAGTGCACCAAAAGAGTGCAAGAAGGAGGTCTCGGGTTCAAACCCGAGAAACTAACATTCACCCACCCCCACTAACATTGCTTATAAAAAAAAGTTAGACAATTAAAATAGGATTAATTATCATGACGTGTACCATTTTTTATCTTGATTAACCAATGAGGTTTAGACAAATTTAGTATTCCTAAAATAGTTTATTCTCAATTGTATTTTATATAGATAAATTAAATCCTATTATCATTATCATTAAAACTCATAAAACTTATTATTTTTATAAAAAAATGATTACTTTGCAAAAAAATGTAACAAATGAATTCTATGTTTCTCAAACACAAAACAAATGTTGTTTTTCTTTAAAAATCTCTAAAAATAATCTTTAAATTATTTAACAACCAAATTATTAATTAAATGAAAATATTAAGATTTATTTCCACAAGTCAATGCACATTAGGTTCACACTTCACATGATTATTGTCTTGCTAACCGTTCAGGATAAGGGTATAGGAAAGCACGCGTCCATAAGGATTTTATTATGAACCTGAAACAGAGAGAAGGGGAGGGAGGAGGGGTCCACCACGAGATTGGTTAAAGAGTGCTTTGGATGAAGCAGAGGACAGAGGAGAAAGAGGAGGTGGGAGGCCGACAAAGAGCATCTTTGGATGCATGGGTTTTATATACACACGAGAGTTGTTGTGAGAGCAACTGGCTTCCCTGTCATCTTGTGTATTTTTTATTACACTTTCAGTTTCAGTTTCAGCAAACTCTCCGGCGCTTGTGCAGTTTAGTAACGCGTTGCTTTCCATCGTCTTCTTCTTAATTTAACAGTGCACTCTTCCTGTCAGCACCACCCACGCGTTTTTTCCTCTCTTCCTCTCTCACATACACCAAGATTCTATTATGCGGTCAACCCCGTGCTCTCCACCAACTTTGCACTATCTAGATTCTGTTTCTTCAAAGGAGAATATACTAACACATCTCCAATGGTGCCCACTCCTCGAGTCTTATTTATAAGCAGAAGATATTGAATAATTAATGTATGGCTAAATATATATTTTGGCCATTTATCTTTGGAGTTGTGGTCACTTTGGCCCTTTATCTTTTTTTTTTCATTTTAGACCCTCATGTTTTTTGTGTGTGTCATTTTGGCCCCTGCCGTTATCATTTTGGTCCCTTATGTTTTTAATTGATTTCATTTTAGTCCATTATGTTTTTAATTGATTTCATTTTGGGCCCTTATGTTTTTAATTGATTTCATTTTCGTCCTTAAAAATTTGCCTAAAAAAACATAAACATAACGGCAGGGGCCAAAATGACACACACAAAAAACATGAGGGTCTAAAATGAAAAAAAAAAGATAAAGGGTCAAAGTGACCACAACCCCAAAGATAAATGGCCAAAATATATATTTAGCCTTAATGTATTTAGTCTGTATAAACCGGTACATCAATTATTTAATAATTCTAAAAAGTACATTTTCATTTATAAATAAAATGAGAGAGTAAATTCCTAAGTCGGACCGATACATTCCCAGGTTACTTGTGGTGTGATTTGATTCGGTTTTGAGCTTAAAATTGAAGGACTAACCTGAGTAACAGATTTAAAATTGAAGGACTTGTTTGCCGAGTTTGACTTAGAGTATGTTCCTAATTATTTCCTTGAGTAGGATTTTGCTAGAACACAAGAATTTAGATAATCACAAGGTAATTCGTGAAAGTATAGAGAATGAGAGTATACTATATGAATCAAGAATGTTCTCCCATTCATTAGCCTCTAAGGGCACTATATATAGTACATTGGGTGTTAATTAATGACAGTAAATACATTTATAGCCGTTACAACCTTACTGGCGAGATTATAGGAGCTTCCTTAAATACTCCATCCTTCGGCCTCCCGAGGCCGACCCATGACGAGGACTAGGGGTGTTCGCGGTGCGGTTTGGTTCGGTTTTGAGATAAAAAGTGAACCGAACCGCAAGGCAAAACTACATGCGGTTTGGTTTGGTTCGGTTGGCTTCCTAAAATAAAACCGAACCAAACCAAACCAAACTAATGCGGTTTGGATTGGTTCGGTTGGTTCGGTTTTTTCCAAGACAAAACATAATTTAAAACGAAGTTAAAATTAACTAACATAAAAAATGGCTAACATAAATCTTTAAGAAAAAATCTACTCAAATATATGTAGTATATAAATTACGCTCTTTTAATTCTTTTAAGATAGTTAAGACAATGTTTAAAAGAATTTGAATTAAATATTTTATTGTAATTTTTAAATATAACATAACAATATAGATTTTTTGTAAGCGAGTCAAAGAAATAATTGTATTTGGGCTAGTAAGTGAGTGAGAGTTGGGTTTTAGTTGCATTTGGGCTAGTAAGTTAGTAAGGAAGGTTGTAAGTCAATAAGCCTTAGTGTTACTTGCGGTTTGGTTTGATTTGGTTTGGTTTCTATAATCAAAACCGCGAACCGAACCAAACCGCGCGGTGCAATGAAAAAAAGAACCGAACTAAACCAATAAGAAGCGGTTTTTTGCGGTTTTCGGTTTGGTTTGGTTCGGTTTACGGTTTTCTATTGGTTTGGTTCGGTTTTGAACACCCCTAACGAGGACCACGCTCTGGGCAATGACGGAGTCCATCAGTCCATACGCGAGAAGAGTCCTTCGGTTTTGGCTTCTCACTGGAACCCCTCGGTTTGTCGTGTAGCTATGCAGCAGCCGTTCGGCTATGAGCGGTGTTCGGTCCTGCATGCGATGGTCGGATCGACTGTGAATAGACTATTAAGGAATTTTTTAGTAATTATTACTAAATGGGCATAATAGTCATTTTTCTATCAGTGAAAAAATTCGGTAACCACATAAACACTAAATTGTGGTTAGTATGTACTAACTATTGGATTGTTGTATAATGGTTAGTAGCATATCCTCCCTTAACCAAGGGTTGAGCGAGGGATTAGTCACTGCTGTCCGTGCGATGGATACCCGGGTTTACCCAAAAAAATATACTAACCAGACAAACACTAAATTGTTGTTAGTATGTACTAACCATTAGAGTGTTGTATAATGGTCGCCGAAAAATTTAGTAATTATTATTTGCCTTGTTTCCCTTTTTATTCAAGTGAGAGACCAAATTGATAACGAGTTACACTTTGAAGGACGAAAGTAACTATCTACTCTATTAAAATATCGTTACATTAGATGTATGTTGAGGAAATGAGGAAGAGAGCCGTGTGGGGACCCATCCACCGCCCATAATCACGCAGTCTACTCTTACTTCAACCAAATCCATCTTCGATCTGTTTTCTCAGTTTAACCCTAAACCAGACACTACCTGTTCCCAACACAACAGAATCAACTCACAACCAGCTAACTATCCTCTTTCTTTCTTCACTTGTTTATAGTTAGCAACCTCTCCTCAAAAGAAACTCAATTATTTTCTTTTTCATGGATGGTGTAGAGGTTGAAAGGAAAAAGTCAATTAAGCTCAGTTGCAACTTGCTCCCCTTGCCTAATTAACACCGATTTCAATCTCATGATATCATATTTTTCCTTTCTCGATCCCTTTCAACTTTGAAGTTGTTAGTTGTTACCATCCCTTCTCTTCATCAAATTAACATGACCATCTTCAACAAGTCTGCAAGAAGATTGTTTCATTTCATCTGTATATTGAAATTCTCTATTTCATTTCTATTTTAATTTCCGGTATTCTCATATGAAGCATTAGAGTTAAGAGAATTAATTTGATATACTACTTCATATAGATAGATAGATAGATAGATAGATAGATAGATAGATAGATATAATCTTTATAACGATGGATCAAATGTCTCTTCCACCTCCATTCCACACAACAAGAGATCTCCATCTACATCAACAACATCACCACCAACAAACACAAGCAAACCAACATCATCAATTCCACCACGCTTTACATCAAAACACAGAAGAAGAGCAAAGTGGAAGCAGCGGAGCTGGTCTGAAAAGAGAACGAGAAGAGAGTGAAGGAAAAGAGTTACTAGGAAGTGGATCGGGTGGTGAAGCTGAAATGTCAAGAAGACCAAGAGGAAGACCAGCAGGTTCAAAGAACAAACCAAAACCACCAATAATAATCACACGTGACAGTGCAAATGCCCTAAGAACACACGTGATGGAAGTAGCAGATGGTTGTGATATAGTTGAAAGTGTTTCAAATTTCGCTAGGCGACGTCAAAGAGGAGTTTGTATTATGAGTGGAACAGGAACAGTTACTAATGTTACTCTTAGACAACCTGGTTCAACTGGTTCTGTTGTTACACTTCATGGAAGGTTCGAGATTCTTTCACTTGCTGGTTCTTTTCTTCCACCACCAGCTCCACCTCCTGCTTCTGGTTTAACTATTTATATGGCTGGTGGTCAAGGACAAGTTGTTGGAGGAAGTGTTGTGGGGACTTTACTTGCTTCTGGACCTGTTGTTATTATGGCTGCTTCTTTTAGTAACGCTGCTTATGAAAGACTTCCTTTGGATGAAGAAGAACCTAATCTTCCTTTGCAAGGAGATTCAAGTGGTATTGGTCAACATCAACAACATTCACAGTCACATTCGCAGGTTTTAGGGGATGCTAATGCAACTGCTTCGCTTTTTAATAGCTTGCCTCCTAATCTTCTTAATTCTCTTCAGATGCCATCTGAACCTTTCTGGGCTAATCCTCGTCCTCCTTATTGATCATCTCATGGATCAAATCAAGATCAACGTTTCTGTTGTGGTGGTGGTGGTAAGAAATTCATCAAACTCTTTGAGTTAGGGATGTTCATTGTTATTCAAGTTTAATTTCATGCTTTCGTGTTTCTTTACAATTTGTGTGTCATTTAGGTGATATATATATGTTTTATTTCATGTAATGTAATAATTAAATTGATCAATATCCTTGGTGAGTTTGATTCAGTTGAAGAATAATGGGAATATGGGATATTTATGTGTGATATTGATTTGCTTTCTCTCTTTTTTTCTTTTCATTTTGGTGTTCGTAATTAGTACTAGGTTGGTGTAAACATAGTTTATGTTTTGTAACTGGTTCACACATGCACTGTCGGATGAAAACTCTTTTCCGAGGTAGCTAGGCTAGCCACACTCACTTTCATTAGGCAACAACGTTCTCGAGCGTTGTACCTCACCTCTCTCGCATTAAACCTGTACTGTTGAATATTGACCTGAGAGGCTACCTGGTTTGGATTCCATGCAGCGCAAAGCTTTTGCTATTTTTTTAACTACAGTTAGCTTAATTAGCTTAGTTAATCTAGATGAGCTATAGTGAAATTATCTTATCCAATGATCCTTGTTCCTTTACTGAAACTTTTTTGCATTGCTCAATGATCTGTGTTGGTCACTCGATTCCAAAACAGCGATAAGATTCCTCGACCAGACAATTGTTTTGTTCCCTCAAAGTAAGAATCTTTTTGGTTTTCTCTTAATTAATTTACTCATTATAGAGTGGTAGGAACCTTACCGACCTATTCCTTGTCAAAAGCTTAAACATTTGATATGTGTCCTTGTGGCGGCTATCATCTCTAGTACTAGTATGTCAGAGATAGAAAATGGAATCTCAAATGGCCTCCTAAGAAAATAGATTTAGAAGGGAATTATTTTCATTGCTTGATTCCTCCCATTTCACAAGTGTACAACTCAATATAAAGGCACTCAATCCACTAACAAACTAATGAGCAACCAACTAACAACTAACTATGAATCCTAACAACAATAACAACCAACTAACAAACTTTCAACTAACAACTAACTACAAAGAATCCTAACAATAACAACCAACTAATTAGAGATAACAAACTTCTTCCACCTTTCGGGCTTGGCGATGCTTGGGCCTTTCACCTTGGTCCATTGGTTGCGCAGTATTCTCCACACTACATGGACTAGTTTCCTCTTGAGCCTTACTCATAACAATACCGCCCTCATCCAAATCGACCTTAACCTCAAGGTCGTAGGTAGGACAATGCTTTTGGGACATAGTAGTCTCTTTCCAAGTAGCCCCTGGCTCAAGTGGAACTTCCCAAGAGAGTAGATAATATCCTCCCGGATCCCATTGTTTGAATTGTGAGGACCCATTGACGTCGGAAAAGTAGCCACCACCACCCGGATCCCATTTCTTGGAATGTGTTGAGGGAATAGGACAAGATATCAAGACCAAGGCAAATCTACTTTCCCCAACAAGTGCATAATCACATTCACTAAGAAGAAAATGATGGTAACAACTGTGGGGTAATCTTGAAAGCATTAAAAAAGAATGACCGCAGGGATACCCTCAATGAAATATTTAGAATATAGGGTTGATTGTCTTGAAATTTGAGCCACTACGAACACCTTACGCAATATTGGATCTGGCGGCTTTGGTGGCGGTGGTGGAAGTGTTGTAGTGGTGGAGAAGGTTGACGCTAATGGGTTGGTTCTTGATTCTGTGGGAGGTGGGTTGGTTCTTGATTTGGTGGAAGGTAAGTTAGTTCTTGAATCGGTGGGTGCATGATGGGTTTGTTTTTGAGACGGTGGGAGGAGGGTTAGTTCTTGAATCCTTGGGAGATGGGTTTGTTTTTGAGACGGTGGGAGGCGGGTTGGTTCTTGAATCGGTGGGAGGTGGGTTAGTTCTTGAATCAGTGGGGGGTGGGTTGGTTTTTGAGATCGTGAGAGGTGGTGGAGGAGAGAAATGTGAATAAAATGGGGGATAAGCAATAGGGGCAAACCGGATTTCTAGAGCATGTAGAAATTGGGTCCAAGAAACGATTTGGCCGTTGCAGTGCATCCATTGATACCAAGCTAGAGCTGGGCCATCAAAATAGAAAGAAGCGATGGTGATGCGTTTTTTCTCCGGTGTGTGATGGTATGTGAAGAGTTGAGAAACCTTGAAAATCCACTCGTACGGTATCCGTACCGTCAAAGCGAGGTAACACAAAGGAAGGATCCTCAAGACGACGACACACCCCGTCCAAACGAGCAGAGAGGGAGCTCAACTGTTGCGCCAAAGCTTCAACGCAATCGGAGGAATCCATGGAAGGGAGGGGTGCACTCTCAATAAAAGCGCCAATGTTAGAGATAGAAAATGGAATCTCTGATTTCGAGGATAGAGGGCCTCCTAAGAAAACTAACAAACTCAATATAAAGGCACCCAATCCACTAACAAACTAATGAGCAACCAACTAACAACTAACTATGAATCCTAACAACAATAACAACCAACTAACAAACTTTCAACTAACAACTAACTACAAAGAATCCTAACAATAACAACCAACTAATTAGAGATAACAAACTCCTTCCACTTTTCGGGCTTGGTGATGCTTGGGCCTTTCACCTTGGTCCATTGGTTGCGCAGTATTCTCCACACTAGATGGACTAGTTTCTTCTTGAGCCTTACTCATAACATAGTACTAATTTGTGGTCAAAGCCATGCTTCCCTGACTCCTCTCCTTCCACTTTCTCTACATCTCCCTCCATTCTCTCTATCTCTTTCTTAGCTTCACTCTATTTATAATTTTTTAATGATGATATAGAGAATAACATTAAGAGAGAAATAGAGAGATTAATGGAGAGAAATGTAAGGTCAGTAGAAGGAGATGATCCAAATCCTACTTCCCTCGCTAATAAAAAAAAGTCACGCTTCCCTCTATCCAAGTGCTCCGCCGGTTACTTTTTAAGCAAAACTTTGTAATTTTCAAGATTAACACTATGAATTGTCAAAAAAAAAAAGATTAACACTATGAATTTGAAACACCTCAATATTTCTAACATTCATTCAACACTTCATGTTTTTGTTCTCTTCCTATGATACCACTTTTATCACAATTCACATCTATCATATCACTCTCTCTTTCTATCCCCCTCAAAGTGTTGGAGGAATGTATGGGTATACGAAAATCTTTTTTGTTCATATAGGTTAGGTAGAAATACTACTCTAATATATTCTTTTTGGTATAACACAATCCTCAAATAATTGAGATATATTGTACGGCTCTCTAATGATATAGTGGATTGGGGGGTTTTAATTCAATTTTGCTTATAAACAAGCAATACTTAGTGGTGCTATTTAGTACTAAAACATACATGCGAAACGATTTTATCATACTTTTAAAACGACTCAGATGTTTTGTTAATTACCCAAAATCTCTGACACCAATTAATATCTCGCTTTCTCTATATCTCTTTCTGTTACATCATTAATTCACCTATCACATTTATTATATCACACTCTCTAGCTAGGTGTAATTGGGTGTCCATGGATCATTTTTGCTTCTAAAAATAGTTATATCCATATTTGAGGAAAATTTGGTTGTTTCAATACCGTTGCGCCGTGCAAATTTAGTGCTTAGCCGATCGGGAGATTAGTCATTTGCTCAGTTGATCAGACATTTGCCTAGTTGATTAAGTGTTATGTCTGCTAACTCTAGTAACAATAATCCTCTTTTTGATCAAGCGATTCCGCTAAGAGAAGGATTTTGTTTTTCAACTATGGGTTCTTAGTTAGACTACTCCAAAGAGTCATCTAGTGAGGTTGAACTAGGGAGGTCAAGGGGTATCCACTGGTACAGACAATACTCTTTCGCTACCCACCTTGTTGGATAAAAATGATATATGTGCCTGCTATATATTCGTATGCGTATCTGCTATGCGAGTATTTAGCAGGTATTCGAATATCCATGAGTATTTACATATTTCTCAAAAAAATGCATCATTGTAAAAAATATTATTTTTAATTATATAGAATTTTTTTCCTATTCTTTTGACAACAAAACTACTCATCACTGAATTGATAAACTAAATAAATGCATCCATCAAACATAGAATTCATTCATCTTTTTTTACAACAAGAAATAGTCTCCATAAAACAGCAAAAAAAGATGGAGTTGCTTCCTCTTGTACATCATAGTCTCCCAATAACAAACATATATCATTACATTTCTGCCTCTGTATTCACTAAGGGGTAGTTGAAATATCTATTTAGTTTACCCAGAGTACCACTAGTGCAAAAAAAGGATTTAAAGTCAGGCGAAAAGGGGATTTAAAGTCAGGCGCCCGCTTGACTTTTATTAAGTCGACTTTGTATGTCAGGAGTTTTAAAGTAAAGCAATAGCCTGACTTCGTAAGTCTGATTTAAAGTCAATTATTTATTTCGCTTGACTTCGTAAGTCAGTTTTAAAGTCAAGCATTTATTTCGCCTGACTTCGTAAGTCTGTTTTAAAGTCAGCATTTATTATTGCCTGACTTCGTAAGTATGATTTAAAGTCAAGCATTTATTCTTGCCTGACTTCGTAAGTATGATTTAAAGTCAAGCATTTATTCTTGCCTGACTTCGTAAGTCTATTTTAAAGTCAAGCATTATTGCGCCTGACTTTACAAGTTTTTTTTTTCAAATTTTGGTTTAATCTCCTGCATACACCCTGGTTATACGATTTTGGTCATTCTCCCAGCAAAACCAGTAAATAAAATTCTACACTTAAATTCATCACATTCTATTTTAAGTACATCCAAAGCTAAAATTCATCACTTTAAGTAGAATTCTACACTTTAAGTACAAAATACATCCAAAGCTAAATTACAATGCAAACTGATTTCATGCCAACTGATCTCAACAATGCAGAACTATCAGTACAACAAGAGCTAAACCAGATTTAAATCTATGACTCCTCTAAAAGACAGAGCCACTTGGATAATAAAGCCACACTCATTCACAGTAGAACTACAATGCTGCAAACTGATTTCATGCAAACTGATCTCAACAAAATGAATATGATTTTACAATGCAAACTGATTTCATGCAAACTGATCTCAACAATGCAGAACTATCAGTACAACAAAAGCTAAACCAGATTTAAATCTATGACTCCTCTAAAAGACAGAACCACTTGGATAATAAAGCCACACTCATTCACAGTAGAACTACAATGCTGCAAAGTGATTTAATCTCCCTACATATACACCCTGGCTCCACTAGGCATTAAATTCATTAAACAAGCAAACCTCATTAAAAGTACAAAATTACTATATAATAACTTTTAGTACTAATAAATACAACATCTAATTAACTACAATGCACCGATTGTCATCATCTAATAATGTTACGAAGTAAATAGACAAGGTATAAAATGATAATTGCAAGGTGCCACATATATGTCTCCTAGATTAACAATGATCCACTAATAATGTACATAATACTGGTAACATCCCACCTCCTTTGCTAGTATCAATTGCTTCTAACATTTTCACATCCTCTTCCATTTCTGGACGCTTTTCTGGATATTTGTCCCAGCATTTTTTCATGATATTTGCTAATGCACTTGGACAACATCTAGGAATAGAGGGATCTGTGAACAAATTAAAAAAAAGTTAGCAAAAGAATTTGACCAAGTTCTATGGTACATAACTACATCAAATTTTCTCAATATATGAAAGCATGAAGAACATGAAACCAACTTCTATGATAGACATAAGCATCAACATAGCAAAATGATACCTCTTCCAAAGCATCCTCCAAGAGACATTAGCCCTGATTGTTTGACTTTCAGCCTGTAAAAATGATAGGGAAATTGAACAGTGGTATTCAAGAGACAAAATAAGCATGTGACTCATTTATATGATTGATTATACCTTCTCCTTTTCCTCTTTTTCCCTCTCAGGATCGATGTCAGTAATGCAGTTTTTAACCTTATACACCTTCCTATGCCTTGAGTCAACAATAGCAGTCAACAACCGATGAGAATTTGATGACAATGAAGATGGCATAAATTTCATTTTCCTCTCCAACCTTCCTGTGATTGAAGGACTCCCTGTATGCATGTAGACATAGTCCATTCAGGGGAAACAAT
Organism: Astragalus membranaceus; assembly: GCA_039519185.1. Lineage (NCBI taxonomy): Eukaryota > Viridiplantae > Streptophyta > Magnoliopsida > Fabales > Fabaceae > Astragalus > Astragalus membranaceus. The sequence continues at coordinate 163,926,428 of CM076846.1, read as the reverse complement.
AATTCATCAACAAAGCTGTGAGAATAATGAAGTTTACCTTTCCATGTCTAAGGAAAAGATGTGCTTGCTCATGTTGTGCATCTTGCACTGATATGTCAAGAACTTCATTCCCAATTAGTAACTGCATGCTACCATCAGACCACTTTACGAAGCGAGCGTTGCTTTCAATCTGATCATGATGAACAATATTCTTAACTACAGAATAAGTGATCGATGTAGCTCAATTGAAATTATTCTGGCCTTAAAAGGTTGAAGAAAATTTAACAATAAATATGAATACATGCACCCAGTTTGTCAACATTCTTACTTAAATCCAGTAAGTATATCCTCTGAAGGATATTTGGGAACTAGTAAGGAATACCCACTTTGGAAGATGAAGCCGGATCGTTGACATCCCATTCACCAAACTTTGGTAGTGGTCTACCCTTGTCCTATGAGATACTCAGATCAGTCAATGGAAAATTTATTATCATAATGAACTTTCTATTTTACAAACTTTCTACTACTAACTATAATCATCTGGGAGGGCTAATAATAGAAAAGGTTCTAAATATACTAGAATAATTCAATAGCTATTCATGAAAAAGGATATTCATTGGTAGTTAAGCTACGATGTAGTGATGCCATATATCAAAATCAGACCATCATAACCTTCATACCATACTCCAAAATTGTTCAATTCTCCTCATGTTGGTCACATTTTCACCAACCGTAACATCAGAAATTTTTCAAAAAATTGCCCTCAAAGATATGTTGCTTTAAAGTTTAAACATTTCAAAATCCAGACATTTACTCATGCACATGACAACTACGCAAAAGAAGAGTAGCAATTAAACATAATAACCAGCCCCTGATCAAAGCTATTTTGAAATTTTCATATAAAGCACAGGCCTCTCACACAATGCAGACATTATCTGGAAGAGCTGGTGGTGGTCTTGACTGCAACAGTTTGTGTTTGTGAAGAGGATGAAAGTACCTATCCATCCACAATTCAGATATGTATATGAATCTACCAATACATTGAGAGAGTTGGAGCTTATTTACAACAAAATATTGGATGATGAATAACAACCTGATCTTTAGTTGGATTTAAGCAGCTCCTGTTTGTATTTTCATTGCAAATGTTAGTGGTATCCTGAAGAACTGCCCGCTTCTTCCATGACTGACATGTATCATCTGAAACTGTTTTTCTTGGACTGTCCTACTTCTGATTTTCTTGTCCTGCAGCTCGAGCACGCGTCAATCGACCAGAGACCTCTCCAGCCTTCAAAGGTACACTGTATACTAGTTATTAGTGGCCATATTTTTAAGCTGATCAGCAACCAAACATCAAAGAAACACACTTTTTCTTCATGTATTCAGCAACAATCCACATAAACAATTCAATTGACAAAGATTAATCATGTGGGAACAAAGAGTACACAAAACAAACTCATTGATTGAATTCAAAGAGGCTGATAAATAGCCTTTACAACTATTAACTAAATAGTAATGGAAAATATCGGACTCCTAAAGAATATAAAAACGATTTGTTTAATAAAAGAATATAAAAACGAAATAACCAGAGAAATATTTAACTGTGCTTAAAAGAAACGATTTGTTTAATGATTGCAATGCAAGACATTTTACTGGAAGTTAAGCAAAATAAGATTTCAATTTTTGTTTCAGTATATGAAAAGTCCATTCAGTGAAATGTAAAATTTTTGAAAACCAAACCTACCACATAAGCAATCATTATAATTGACTGATAGTAACCTCTATAATTGAAAGCAAGTACCATAGTATAAATCCAGACTGGTTGAATTTCTAATTATGCAATTAGAATATTTGAAAGACAAATTATGGTATCAGGCAACATGGGGAAATTAAATTATGATAGTTGTAATTGAAAGCAAAATCCAAACAAGAAACATGCATAAAATGAATTTTACTGTATCTTTTACAAAATGCAACCACATACCTTATCATGTCAGCAATAGATATAATTTTTAAATTTTCACGCTCTGCAAACTGGCGAAGCTTAGGTAATCTAGCCATGGAGCCACCATCATCATCCACAACCTCACACAGAACTGCCATGGGATCCAAACCAGCAAGTACTGCCAGGTCAACTGAAGCTTCTGTATGTCCAGCTCTCTTCAAGACACCGCCTTCCCTATATTTTAGTGGGAAAATATGGCCTGGGTGGTTGAAATTACTTGGCTTTGAATCTTTGGATGCAAGGGCCAAAACTGTTGTTGCCCTATCACGAGCTGACACACCTGTGGTGGTACCATATTTGGCATCCTACAGATGTAATGTGAAGTGTACATAAAAAAATGCATTGATGAGACAATTACTACCACAGAATAACATATTATTAAATTTCAATCATCTTTGTCAACATGATGTCATTCTAGTAAAATTATAATCAAATGCCAGCCGCTTAAATACTAGGCAACAAAAGATATAAAATGAAACAAAGTGAAGTCGTGCTGAGTTTTACACAAACTAAATGCCTGTAGAAGTGCAGCTAAGATGAGATACATTATTCCCTAAAGTTGACTATGTCATATGGTGAGTGCATATAGTGTTTTAGCTGATTTAACCACATAGACTTTGAACAAAGGGATAAGAACAAATTCCAGATAAAAACTTCTCAGTAAAATGATGAAATGATTCAACTCAAATGATGAAATGATTCAAATCAAGTTTCCTCTTTCATGCTTATTCAAACTATCCCAGTTCCATGCCTCACAATAAAATGATGAAATGATTCAAATCAAGTTTCCTAGAAAATGCAATTCTTGATGCAAGTAGAACTCTAAATTTACTAAATAACAGGTCAAACTCTTTCACATTTCTAGTGGGGCAGTAATTAACTTAACATGGTAGATTTTAGAAGACACAAGTATTCATTGAATTGAAACTAATAATGTTACGGTGATAAATAGTAAGTACCTTTAAATGAATCTCAAAAACAACTTCAACAGCAACAGTAAATAAACTTTTCAGTAAAACTTGAGCTCTCTCAACCACCTGCTACAAACAAATATATAAGTATGTTACCTTTCAAGAACCACTCAGATTCATGAAGAAAACCAATGACAAGTGAAAATTTCTTAGTATTGAAACTGATTGAGGAAAGGAATATTTCTTTACTCCAAAATGATTTTATAAATGAACCAGTGATTTAAATTCAATCACAATTAAGTCGATTTAAAACAGCTTTATAAACCAAAAGACACAATGCAAGGAAAGCAGGGGCTACAATTGCTATGCACTCTATGTCTGCAATTGACAATACTCTGCTGTCACTTAGAGCTATGTTACAAAAAAAATCCAAGCAATCATTAAATGTAGGAATTAATGAATCATTCCATCAAAACTTTAATCATTTTCAAAAAGATCAGCCTAAGATCCCCAGAGGTGGCTGAAAGCTAAGAAGAATTAAGTCCCATCCTAAAACATAACCAATCAATGAAGTTGTACCACAAGGAAAAACAAGTATTCCCTTATTGGCTGGTATGAAACCCAACTCAAGTTTATAAATCATTAGTAAGACAACACTTAATAATAGAAAGGAAGCAGCCAGTTTTAACAACTTCTAACTATAATAATTTAAACTTGAAACCAAACGAAGGAAGGATTTCTACAGAAGGATAGCCCAAAAGAATTGAATAATATAACTAATAAAGAATCAGTCTTCAAAGAAAGCTTGAATGAACAGAATCATAACACATGTTAAACATTTTGGTGGAATGTCCAACAAAATTACCTTATTTTTTATCGTCTTATCCGCACCATTGACTAACAAAATTTTAGCTATATCTCTATTTCTGCTTTGAATGGCAACGTGCAATGGGGTCCAACCTTCCTGAAAGATTATTATTTGTCAATAAATCATAGACAATTAGCTAAATTGAAAAACATCTTTACAAATAGAAAAGGCTTGTGTTTAAACCAATTCTCACATTATCTGCAACATTGACATCAACGTTGTACTTGATTAATAATTTCACAGTTTGCTTCGCACCAACTTGAACTGCATAATGAAGTGGAGTAGCTCCATCCTACCATATCAATAATTATATAAACACCTAAGAACAATACACTTACAGAATACCATCAATAGTTTATGATAGTTATGTAAGGAGTTTATCTGTACCTTATCCTTAACGTGAGGATTTGCACCTTTCCGTAAAAGATGGCTTATTACAGCTTCCTTTTTACCTTTAATTGCCTTATGAAGTGCAGAATCCAGAATCCAGAAGCCAAAAACAACAAAACAGAAGTCAAAATCACTACAAGTATCACCAGAACTTCAAACAAACAATAAAAGGAAAGATCAAGGCGTGGTTTACCTGTTTGAAGACCCTCTGAAGCAGATCTCCATAGATCTGCACCCAGAAAACAAGAATCAGGCAATTAGGGTTTTTGTTCGACACACAAACTTAAAACTGAAACTGAACAGAAGTAAAAGGCAGTGGTTCTACCTTCGTTGTGCAGATCCTTGTGCGTAGCATCAAGATCCAGCAAGATCTCACCCAGAAACACAACCAAAATGAAGCAAAGTCAGTGGTTGAAACTAGGGTTTCAAACTGTATGCAACTGAGAAGATTTTAGAGAAGGAGAAAGCGTTATACCTTAGCTTCGTGGCGAAGCGAAGCTTCGTTGTGAATCTGGAAGCGTGTTTCCATCAGAGAACCAGCAGAAAATGAAGATCCAGAACCAGTTTCAGTGGAGAAGACGAGAGAAGAACCAGTTTCAGTGGAGAAGACGAGAGAAGAATCGTTCCAGAAGAAGAATCTGGATCCAGAGAGAAACGGAAAAGGAAGGGAAGCTAGGGCGTGAGAGTGAAGAAGAGGAGTGAGGCGTGAGAACGGCGTGAGAATGGCAAGAGAATGAGCAGGGATCGTGTTCTGAGAGTGAGATTCTGAGAGTGAGAAGGGTGAGAGTGGAGATAGCTAGGATTCGTGTTCTGAGAGTGACATTCTGAGAGTGAGAAGAGTGAGAGTGGAGATAGCTAGGGTTCGCGTAAGGGTGAAATTCTTTTTTTCTATTTTAGTACTTTAGAAGTCAGGCGTGTGCCTGCCTGACTTCTAAAGTACTAAAATAGAAAGAAAAAAAAGAATTTCACCCTTAATTACAAGTTTGCCACCGTGTCTACTTATGTAGTCACGCGTCTAATAGCATGACTTTAAAAGTCTAATTTTTTTCTTATTTTTTCACTTTAGAAGTCAGGCATGTATTCGCTTGACTTTAAAACTCGCGAATTTTGCCTCTTAATTACAAGTTTGCCACCGTGTCTACTTATGTAGTCAGGCATTTGAGCGCCTGACTTTAAATGTCTAATTCTTTTCCCATTTTTGCACTAGTGTACCTACTAAGGTACCGACCATGTGCCCGTCACATATTTTATTTGCGGGTATATATTTTGTTGCCACCCCTAGGTTGAACTACTAATCTAAGGTTGCACAAAAAATAAAAATAAATTAGCGACGAAGATAAATAAGTACAACTTGTGTTTGATTGATACGTGTCGAACATAATCTATACATAAACAAATACTACCTAAGAAACCTATATATACCAACCATATTTGCCATGTTCTTATATCACTACCTCATATCATGGTTAACGACAAAAGTGTAGGTAATTACTCTATGTCAGCGACTTATCAAAAAAAAAAATCTGTGTTAGACGTTATAGCCCACAAACACTTAGTGGACTAACTTAATGATTGTCATGTGGAATTTCAACTAATGATTAAAAAGCAAGAGAGAAACTTTAACACATAAAAAAAAAGGGAAGAGTTAATGAATGATTTAGATTTGACACTTTACACTCACAAGTGAAATTTTCAATGGATAGAATCCATTCACCACATGTTTATAGTAGGTAATCTGTAATTTATTAATTGGAAAGTTTTGCTTTTTTCAAAATAGGTCTTTGATGATCGACTAACTCTTCCCCACTTATTGATCACAGTTTAGTTATACTAATGCTAAAAACGTCCCCTTTTGTTGGTTGCAAGGATTGGTATACCCTTTACGTGTGTGTATATATATATATATATATAATCATATGATTTGACATATATATACACATACGATCTTTGCCTTTCAAAAAAAAAATGATTTGACAGTGAAAAGGATTAAAATTGTCCGATGGGGCATCTGTGTCTTCTAACTTAGATCAATATATATTGCAACCGTTATGGATGGTAACACGAGCAATTAGAAGACACAGATGCCCCATCGGACGGTTTTAATCTTTTTCACTGTCACACACACACACACACACACACACACACACACATATATATATATATATATATATATATATATATATATATATATATATATATATGCAATCAGGTTTAAGATAATCAACATTGTTCATAGACCAATATTAGTTTTTGTAGAATCTATGCAAATATCAGTATATCCACTGTTCACTAACGAACTAATTTAGCAAACCGCAGTTTAATCAGTTGGATTTACTTATTTTTCATTTGTTTATTTTCTCAGTCCCGAGTTTGTTTAATATTCGTTTATATATATATATATATATATATATATATATATATATATATATATATATATATATATATATATATATATGCCAATATTCTCAAACCTATGTCATCATAAGGGATAAACAGCAATATAATCTGATAAATAATACTACTAACTACCAACAGATTGGCTTTTCCGGGGTCACTAACTATGAAGAATTGAATGTTTGATACGGGTCCACAGTACTTAACAAACAATTTAGTTGAAGCCATCGAAACTAATTATGACTAATCACCAAATCAATTATTGTCGTCAAGACTCGGGATCAATGGCAAGGATTCAAAAAACTTACTTTACTGTTTTCTTTTTTTTTGGTATGAAAAAGTTTAGGTGAGTTGGGCTCCGGGAGCTCACCATGGTTAGGGCAGGCCTTATGGCTCTTTGAGCGGTTACAAAGATACTTACAGATCACCTACCAAAGAAGTCATCACATCGACATCGGGAGTTGAACTCACGCCCTTGTGGGGATTGAGTGAACTCCTTACCAACTGAGCCAACCTTCATTGGCACTTTACTGTTTTTTTTTGGGTCAAACATCGTTCCACTTTCACATGCAAAAGTAATTCAAATTAATACAGCTAATCACGTATTTGTAGACCGGAGATGAGCCACGTTTATTAGTGTTTGATAAATTATTTATGGCCAGTTTTAGTGGCCTCTCAACTTCTGGTTTTATATTTGTCAAAAAAAAATTCTGGTTTTATTTGATTTGCAGTTAATGTTTTGGTACACTCCTTAAGAAAATGTTTAGTAGTATAAATTTTATAAAAAAATGTATCACTCCACTGAAATAGACGTGAGTCTATTAATGGATGTAAAAAATTTCCAAAGTAAATAAGGGTGTGAGTGGAAAAATATTCAATACTTTGAAAACGTAAAATAACAAATATCAGTCAATTTGGGACAAATTGATTTTGCTAAACAACAAATAATTTGGGAAGAAGTGAGTAGACATAAAAAAAACACACTTTCGTTCGTTGGAAATTTTAGTGCGACATCAAGGAAGAGAGGGAGAGAGAGTAATATGAATTATATGATGAATGTTGTTCTGGAGTCAACCAGGGGGTCTCATTAGCAAAACCAGGAGGTGCATCTAGCAAGTGATATGAATCAGCCCAATCGATTCAGCCCATATCAACCTCATGCAAGCCCAATATGCTTGGACGGTCAAGATCGACTCTACCCATCCAACGATCCACGAGAGGGCGCGATTTCCTATAAATACAGGCAAACTTTGCCCTTACAAAGGTTGAATCTCTAATCCATAGTACCTACACTCTTATATTCTATATACTGACTTGAGCGTCGGAGTGGCTTGCAGGTACCCCCCCCCCGGGCGCTCACTGACCACCTGCCAGAGCAGCAAGAGACCTACCAACAGCAGCTGACCAAAAAGCTACTCGGTACAGAACATTGGCGACCACAGTGGGAGATTTCTATCTTTCACATCATCACTCGAACTTTTCTCTTGCTACTCCATGGCACCCAGAGGCAGACCCCGGGTTCAGAGCATCGCCATACCCGCACCCCGACCAGAGGGTACCCCCGAGGGCAACGTCTTGACTATACAGGACGAGAGCACCAGTCGACCCGTCCAGCCCTCTGACATGAATCAGCTTTTGGACCTCCTGGCCAGTCGCACTCAAGCGATGTTGGAACGGGAAGCACGACTGAGGGAGGTTGAAAGGTGGGTGACCGCCCTGCCGGAACAGCCTCCAGTCAGCAGGTTGACAATCCCTCCAATGGTAGTGACCTCGAGGCGACGCCGGTCCCCACCTCGGAGACGTCATGTACATCGCTCTCCTCCCAGGCGACGCAGGCATTGGGAATCAGGCTCACCCCCAGGGACCCATCGCCCTCATGACACCTACTCTAGTGCCTCCTCTCACGCGTCACCTAACACTCAGGAGAGGTCGAAGAGCCGGGTTGCCACTCGCAGAAGGCACCACCGGGATTCTCCATCGAGGAGATCCCCCGAGTGACACAGGTATCATGAGCTGGGCTATGAAGACACCTCCCCCAGAAACTCAAGAGGGTTTTCAGAGGAGGGGCCGTTTACAAGAAGGGTAGACGAATGCCAAATCCCAAGGGCCTTGGAAAAGCTGTCGAATCTTAAGATGTACGACGGGACTGGAGATCCGGACGGTCAACTGGCACACTTCTCCTTAATGATGCACTACCGGGGCGCTAGGGAACCCGTCCACTGCAAAATCTTCCCCCTCACTCTCGAGGGTTCCGCATTAGAGTGGTTCCAGGAGCTTAGGCCGAACTCCATATCCTCTTGGGGGCAGCTGGCAATAATGTTCACGGCTCGCTTCACTGCCTCCCGGCTAAAGCCCAAATCTGAGGAAGTACTGAGAGCCGTCAGGCAGCATAACCACGAGACACTGAGGGAGTATATTGAGCGCTTCAATAAAGAAGCTTCGGGCGTTCGAAGTTTGGAGGACAGACAAAGATTGTTCTGGATGAAAGACGGGTTGAAAAAGGGAAGTTTGTTCCAGGTCGATGTAGGCATCAACAAGCCTAGGAACTTGGGCGAGTTCCTTCGGAGATCCCAGAAATACATGAATTATGAGGAGGATGATTTGGCTTACCGCGAGGCAGTCAAGGCGGGGGGCGACAGGGAACCCACCCAGGAGGTACGCCGGCAAAAGGTAACAGGAGGCGTACACCGTGAGGGCCGCCCCCCAAAATCCTCAGGCCTTACTCCCCTCATCGCCTCAAGGGCACAGATCCTGGCTGAATGTGCCAACGCAGAATTCAAAAGACATTAAGAGGCCACAGCCTTTGGTGTTGAAAGAGGGTCAAAACCCCTCGAAGAAATGGTGCCGCTACCATCAAAGCGGAGGCCACGACACCAATGGCTGCCAAGCACTGAAGGGTGATATTGAGAAGCTGGTCCAGAGAGGAAAGCTGACACAATACGTGAAGAAGGAGGGGGAACCAAGTGGTTCGCGCAAAAGAGCCTGATCCCCCGAAGGGAGATACCGGTCCCCTAGGAAGGGGAAGGCCCCAATCGACGAGAGGGTCGAAAATAGCGCTGATGAATCGACCGATGGAGAGGACACCCGGAGGCCCAAAGAAAGACCAGTGGCCATGGTGATCCACGGGAGAAACCCCCATGATAACTGGGGTTCAAACAAATCAATGAAGAGGAGGTGGAAAGAGATCCTCAGCATTGCGTCAACCTCAGTCGCCAGGAAGGGGCCAACCAGACCACCCCTATCCTTCGACGACAATGATCTGCTCGACGGGAAACCGAACAAACACGTCCCACTGATCATCTCTGCCATTATCGCCAACATCGAAGTAAGAAGGATCCTGGTTGACCAGGGAAGTGCAGTAGATATCATCTCCGAGGACCTGCTGCAAGTGCTGAGTATCTCCCCCGATGACCTGACTCCATTCCAGGGAGGGGACCTAACCGGATTTAATGGATCAAAGACTAAGCCACTCGGCCACCTAGAGCTGATGGTCACCTACGGGAACCCCGATGACAAACCTCCATTGTTCAAAACTGTGAAAACACCCTTCCTGGTTCTCCCATGCAAATCGGTCTACCAGTGCATCATTGGGAGACCCACGTTGGGAAAATTGGAGGCGGTCACCTCAACGGTCCATTTGAAAATGAAGTTCTACACTCTGGAGAATGAGGTGGTAACCCTCCAGGCAGACCTGGGAGCAGCGCGCAGATGTTTCTATATGAGCGTTAAAAATGAGAAGCAGACCGTCAAGGCAAGAGGCTCGGGGAAGGGGTTCGAAGAGAAAGCTGAGGTGAATCTGACAGAATGGGATGCCGGAAATAACTCCTGTAGTGAAGAAGAAGCGGAAAGCCGACTCAAAACCAATGGGACAGAAGAGGATGCGAAGAAGTTCGAAGCAGACGAAGAATGTCCCCACCTCTTTGAGGAGGTTAGAAAGAAGCTCACCATCCACCCCGGGGAGAACAGGGATCTATTCCTCAACTCGGCAGGTGGCCCATAGTTCCAATTCATAGAGCGTTTTTCTTTAAGACAATTGGTTGTTTAAGTTTAACACGTCAAAACAATTTACAATACGCACGCAAGGGAATTAAACCTTACTATTCACGGTTCTAGATGTTATTTCGCAAATCACAGTTTTCGCTCCCGCACCATAGAAAAACCGAGAAAACTGGTGCCCGATACAGAAGCAGCCGACGCCCAGGAGGACGCCTGGCAGGGCGCCTATAAGGAGCAGCCAGCGCCCATGAGGGCGCCTGACAAGAAGCATTCTAAAAAGCCAAGTCCCGACTCAAATAACAGGGGACCTGGCAACCAGGCAGAACCAAGCGTGAGTCAACCTGCTCGGTTCACGAAGCGGCATATCGAAAAGGTCGCAACCTCTAATGGGTGAGTTAAATTTGGATAGAATCCGATAAACTCCTGTTAGAGCCCCTAGATGGGCAGAGTGGCGTCGCAAGATGTCACTAGAGGTTGTCACAACCTCGAAGCGGCATATCGAAAAGGTCGCAACCTCTAATGGGTGAGTTAAATTCGGATAGAATGCGATAAACTCCTGTTAGAGCCCCTAGATGGGCAGAGTGGCGTCGCAAGATGTCACTAGAGGTTGTCACAACCTCGAAGCGGCATATCGAAAAGGTCGCAACCTCTAATGGGTGAGTTAAATTCGGATAGAATCCGATAAACTCCTGTTAGAACCCCTAGATGGGCAGAGTGGCGTCGCAAGATGTCACTAGAGGTTGTCACAACCTCGAAGCGGCATATCGAAAAGGTCGCAACCTCTAATGGGTGAGTTAAATTCGGATAGAATCCGATAAACTCCTGTTAGAACTCCTAGATGGGCAGAGTGGCGTCGCAAGATGTCACTAGAGGTTGTCACAACCTCGAAGCGGCATATCGAAAAGGTCGCAACCTCTAATGGGTGAGTTAAATTCGGATAGAATCCGATAAACTCCTGTTAGAGCCCCTAGATGGGCAGAGTGGCGTCGCAAGATGTCACTAGAGGTTGTCACAACCTCGAAGCGGCATATCGAAGAGGTCGCAACCTCTAATGGGTGAGTTAAATTCGGAGAGAATCCGATAAACTCCTGTTAGAGCCCCTAGATGGGCAGAGTGGCGTCGCAAGATGTCACTAGAGGTTGTCACAACCTCGAAGCGGCATATCGAAAAGGTCGCAACCTCTAATGGGTGAGTTAAATTCGGACAGATTCTGATAAACTCCTGTTAGAGTCCTTAGATGGGCGTAGTGGGATCGCAAGATGTCACAACCTCTAGTGAGGAATTTAAATCAGACCGATTCTGATAAGCTCCTGACGGAGATAACATGGCCACGAGACGATAGGAGGCGATACGTTCAGAAGCGTGAAAAATAGGCAAGATAAAGGAAACGTGGATCTAACGTAAAATCATCAGTCAAGCTCCATAAAACAAACATACAACGAATTCCGACAGGATAACAAGAAATCACAAGTCAAAAACAACTGAACTCCTAGATGAAACATCAGGGGGCAATGACATCGAAGTCAATCCCGTTAGGATGGTATCTAACAATCCTCCCATCTGCAACCTCATGGTCAAACCGGAAGATGCTCGACTCAAGAACTGCATCCGGGTACATGCACTGAACATGACTTATCGCTTTATCGTAAGCAGCGTAGGAAAAGTCCGTGGCTTGCCCGGCCATCTCCTGCACCCTTTCCTCAGCCACATCTCTCTGTTTCGTCACACGGTCAAGTTCAGATTGGAGCTCCTCCATCCGCTTCTGATAATGGCCAGCAGTGTCTCGCGCCCGACGAGCAGATCCCAGCGCCTCGTGCAAATCCACCTGAAGCCGGCTTACATCCAAGAGAAGCCGATCCCTTTCCTCGATCACCCCTGCACAAAGAAAGAAGCAAACACGACAAAGCTTAGAACCAACATCACCAGCACCCATGAGGGCACCTGGCAAAGCACCACCAGGAAAGCAGCCAGCGCCCAGGAGAGCGCCAGATAGGGGTGGTGGCCCATACAGGTTTGATGAATACCGTAAGAAATAACTCAAGAGGATTACCTGAACGAGATCTTCACTTCTTCTCAGCTTCCCACTTCGCATGTAGGCCTTCCCCAACCTTAACCATGTGCGCAGCAAGTGCGAAAGGATGCTCATAGAAATGATCACGCTCTTCGGGGGAGAAGACAATTTCACCTTCGTCGTTAGCAGGAGGAGGAGGCTCAACCGGAGAGGGATAAACAGCAGAGAGAGGTCCCTGAGAACAACCCCTCTGGCGTTTGGACTGACTCTGAGTCCCTTGGATGCTGAAATCGACTGGAACCTTCGACACCCCGAAAACATCCTTTCCAGCACGGCTTGGCGCTCCTAAACTAAGGCGAGGTCCCATAGAGGGACGCACAGGGGCAGATACAGTAGGAGCTGGGCTCTTGACCTCGGTAGGTTCGGCATCCAAAGGTCTCCTCCGTCCGGCCAAAGAGGCTAAGTCATTGAAAGAAAGCGGAGCGGCCATCTTATCTGTAGAGCAACAAAGTAGCGAATCAACAACATAAGTAAATAATCCAACAAAAAGACAAATAAAGGTACATCAAGACCTAATAAGCAACCTAAGAGCTCGGCAGCTTCAAGAGCCGTAGAGGCCTTGGACAGCTCACTGCACAAAAACTTTTGTGGCACAGTGGACAAGCCACCGACGATCTCCCTCAGCATGCCCAAAGTCTTCTGCTCAGAATCAGACAACTCAGATGGGAGGATGCGATAAGACCGAGAGGTACGGTCAGCATCGACATTACACCACCCGAGGCGAAACTTATCCCTAACCAGACGCCCTTGTTCATCAAAGAAGCCCATGCTGTCAACGGCCTTCTCACTAGAGGGAACGAGGTAGAAGTACTTGAACCTCCAATCATGCTGGTTATCTGAGTACACTTGAAAGAAAGCATAGTTTGTCCGACACTTCAAGTACACAAACTCGTAACGAATGACGCCATCTGAAGTATCTCGACGACGCTGCACCTCGAAGATAACCATAAAAACCCTCAAGCTGCATCTTCTTCGAAGGACTCTCATCACCAGTTTGAAACACTTCACAAAACACCACGAATTTGGGTGGAGCTGAGAGGGAGCTATTTTAAGGTGATTCATAATTTCCAGTTGGAAGGGTGTAAAGAATGGGGAAACCCGCACTTTGTAAACCACACTGTGAAACATCATGAATTTTCTACCGTCAGGGACTCTACACACCCTGTCTTGGGGGTCAACCACCTCAACCCGCCAGTCACCTCCCAACACCTCTTGCAGACAGCGGGGAGGCTCTTTTCCTGGAACGTAGACGCTCCTAGCAGAACAAACCATACGAGCAACCCAGTCATAACTACAACCACCAATCTCCACCACTTCATGATCGAGCGACAGATCATCATCAGAAGAAGTCTCTACAAAGCCAAGGGCGCCAGCCCCCTCCGAAGGTGCGGTATCACCAACCCCCTCTTCGAGGTCGTCAGCTTGACTCTTAGCCAGGTGAGCGGTAGGGTGCATCCGAGCCGTCTTCTTGGTCCTTGCCATCTCTCAACCTACGGGACAGGGGGGCAAAACAAACAGTCACGAGACAGGCAGGAAAGCTTAGAGACAAACCCCCTCCCCCGAGATTGGAGACTTTGCAAGACAAGATATACTCGAAAGAACAGAGAAACTAGAGAGATAAACTGAAAGTTCGCACGGAAGTTACCTCAGTAAGTCAGAAGCCGCAAAGACTGGCGGGAACGTTAATAGAGGATGATAAGAGCAACTCCCCTTAGCACCAAGCAATCTCTGAAAATTCATAGGTAAGAAGGCAGGTTAAAAATCAGGAGAAAACAGCAAAAATAAAACAGAGTGGGCCTGGCAGGGCGCCAAAAAAGGCAGCCAGCGCCCATGAGGGCGCCTGGCAGGGCGCCAGTCAAGGCAGCCAGCGCCTATGAGGGTGCCTGGCAGGAGGGCACTGTCAACAACGTAAACAAACGGGAATGAATAACAAAACACTTACCAAGAAGAAAATGCGTTGAAACAAGTAGGCTCTACTCCCTCCTCCTCTTTTTAAGGAGGCTCTAGGTTGGTGGCTTGCTCCCTACTCTTTCCTCCTCCTTGAAGCAGGCGCTAGGGTTGATGACTTGCTCCCTACTCTTTCCTCCTCCCTAAAGAAAGAGCTCCAAGAAAGTGTGGACCACAAGACAAAATACCCGCCTATTTATAAGAGTTGGCATTTCACCCCACGCCGCGGATCCGACAAAACAACTTGGCCCATATCCACGACGTAGAAGCCCAGTACGCCTGTCACCTTAAGACATGCTCAAAAAACACAAGAAAGACAAGATGAGCACTGAAAAAGAAAGCAAAGTGCCAAGCACCCTTCTACACAGCCAGCGCCCATGAGGGCGCCTGGCAGGGCGCCAATAAGGCAGTCAGCGCCCATGAGGGCGCCTAGCAGGGCGCCATTCAAGACAGCCAGCGCCCAGGAGGGCGCCTGGCAGGGCGCCAGTCAAGGCAGCCAGCGCCCATGAGGGCGCCTGACAGGGCGCCAGTCAGGAACAGCCAGCGCCCAAGTGGGCGCCTGGCAGGAGCAAGCAGCTCCCAGCAGAGGGGCGCCAGGCAGGGGGCAGTCGAAAAGCAGACCATTCGCGGCAGGGTAGTAAACATTATGCAGTAAGACGCCCACGAGAGCACCAGACCTTGACCCGCCAAATCTGACCCATCATAGGCCATCCAGCACACGCTAGGAGGGAACGACGCCCAAGGCACCCAAGAGGGCGCCGACCTCAAAGAACTCGACACAAAGCAACGCCAACACCAGGATACATCACCCTAGCTTGGTACCAGGTGCAAGAATTACACCGAAGGAAGTGCGAGTCACTGCCGCGACCAAATAATCTCGAACGACCTGTCAAGACAGACGAAGCAACGCTCAGAAAAAAGTTCTCCTATGACAGAACCCGGCCGCTACAAAGGCAGTGTCCCGCATAAACCTTACGGAGTTGGCAAACTGGCAAAGACCTTCAAGCCAAGACCATCCTCCGGAATAATCTCGGCTTGGGGGGCATCTATTCTGGAGTCAACCAGGGGGTCTCATTAGCAAAACCAGGAGGTGCATCTAGCAAGTGATATGGATCAGCCCAACCGATTCAGCCCATATCCACCTCATGCAAGCCCAATATGCTTGGACGGTCAAGATCGACTCTACCCATCCAACGATCCACGAGAGGGCGCGATTTCCTATAAATACAGGCAAACTTTGCCCTTACAAAGGTTGAATCTCTAATCCTTAGTACCTACACTCTTATATTCTATATACTGACTTGAGCGTCAGAGTGGCTTGCAGGTACCCCCCCCCCCCCCCCCGCGCGCTCACTAACCACCTGCCAGAGCAGTAAGAGAGCTACCAACAGCAGCTGACCAAAAAGCTACTCGGTACAGAACAAATGTTATAAGTGATGTGATAAGAAGAGAATGTTAGAAAGAAAATGAGGTGTTAGAGAGGTGTTACAAAATGATGGGGTGTCCAAAAGTCATGGATGCATTTAAAAGGGTTATATACTTTTGTATTTGTGGCACTTCTTTAGTAATCTATCCGCAAAACGTCCAATTTTAGCTTTCATAGAGTTGGGATAGAGACTATAGCTTCCATGTTTAACTCTACATTTTTAGCCTATCTGGGTTGTTGTCTTTATAAGGTATTGACGGCCAAGTTAGGTAGGGTGTGATGAATCCATACATATAGCTTTTATCAGAGGTAGGCACTTGGTAAATGGTATTGTGGTGGTCCTGGCTAGTGAGCTTGGGGTTTCTAAACTATATGACTTGGTGTTTTGATTTCCCTAACACTTGCAGGTACTGAATCAGAGCTTATATGTTCTCAGGTAGTCTCTCAGTCTTAGTGAATAAGTTCCCCCACAAAATAGATCAACATCCAACGTGGATTAAAACAAGGTGATCCACTGGCTCCGTTCATTTCTTGTTGGTTGACATGGCGCCTAGCTAGTGAGGATCATGATATCTCTGGGTCTCTTTCAGGGAGCATTGGATGATATGAGATTGTCGTATCACACCTTCAATATGTTGATGATACATTTCCGCCGAGAAAGCCACTTTATAGAATATATGGGCAATGAAGTCAACCCTTAGGTGTTTTGAGTTTGTATCCGGGCTAACGGTCAATTTTTCGTGGGTAATGGAAGCAACTTGATGGCGTGTACTCTGCCCGCGTGGCTTACGACTAGCTCTCTCCTAACTCATGAATGATGATCAGCATCTCAAATTCACATATTTTTTTATCTTTGTTTGCTCCAGAAGAGTTTTGCACCTAAAAATTTTCAATCTAGTGATAAAAAATTGTTGGTTTCTGTAGGGACCGAAGTTCAAAATCCATCGCTAAGTTGGTCACTAAATCGGGTGCTAACTGGTTTTGCAGCCAATTTGTCGATCAACTTGAGAAGTTCGCTAAACCACTAGTCCCTAATATGTAGCAACTGATATAGGAATTGTATTAAAAGTATCCAAACCACTATCTGCTAATCTATAACGACCGATTTTGATACCAATTTTCAAGCCAAGTGGCTATTTTAGTGACTATTTGCAAATCCATGGCAATTGCTTTGGATAAAGTCATATCCAGCGAGAACCTTTGTTGGAGGCGAGTCATACTTGATGTGGCTGGACTAAGTGTCCTTTTTTTTTATGCAAAAATTATTATTAAAGAGGAGCACAAGGGATGCTCCAACCCTTACAAATGGGGTTGTTGGAATATTTTATTCTAATATCATAAATAATGTGCAAATATTCTTTTATTAATTATATTAGCTATTTATCCATTAGCAGCTTTGATTGATATGTGATCAAAAATAAGTAAAAGTCTATATTGGATTTCTAATTATATAATTAATTAATCAAATATTATTGATATGGGCCCAATATGATTAGAGGAATAATGGAAACCCTTATAGACTGTCACACTATAAGTAGGCTATGGTCCCAATTTTGTCCGCCCAAGTCAAAAAAACATTTTTCAGAAAAATGGAAGCAATAAGGTAATTCATAATGTGTGGAAAACAGTGGATTGGTGCATTTATGTGTGTTCGTCCCCTATTTCGCATTTTTATTTGAATTACGCGCGCGCCAGTAGTAACTGCGTGAGCTGCCCTGTGCCCCCGTCATTTGGCACGTGTCTGTATTTTCATAAAAAAAAGGCCATTTATTGATCATTATTAATTTTTGGCACCCAAAAAACATTTTTCTTAATTTTTAGGAATTTTAAGAAATAAAATAGTGCATATTTTTGCATTTTTGGGCATTTAAATAAAAGCGAATTAATTATTTTTGGACCAAGACCAGGTCAAGGACGTGGCATACATGTTACTCTACCAAGGGTAATTTTTGTATAATTTTTGGAAAGAAAGTCCTAGTCCAAAATAATTAAAAATGCATTTTCCCCATTTTTAGTGCATAAAAAACCCAAAAAAGACCATTAAATATTCCCCAATTACTAAATGACAATTTTTATTGCCTAGAAAAATTAGAGGGAATATTTTATGGTGCTCAAATATATATGACACTTTTTAATAGGTGCACCTTCACTTCCATGCCCAAAATTCAAAACTCAAAAAGAATGAAGTGTCATCAATAAGACAAAAGACCAAAAACAAGTTTTTTCCCCTCCTCTCCCTTGCTTCAGCCGCACTCTCTCTCTCTCTCTCCCTTCCCAAAATTTCTTCACACTCTTCTATTCCTTATTCCTTAAGAATATGCTTTGTACTATCCTTAACTTTTCCCTTTGTGGTGACCATCACTCACTCCCACATAGATTTATGCCCTCTTTTGTAAATTACCCCACCCATTTATACTCACCTCTTCACAAGAAAATACAAAATTACTTCTTTGGTAACATTCCATCTCAATTATACCCTTAACCCTATTTTTACCTCACATCACATATGAGCCTCCATTCCCAAAATAGGACAAGTTTTTTTTCACACAAGCTCTCCCTCCCTCTGTCCTTGGTGTCGCACACTCCATTACTCCCTCACTCTCATTTTTGTGTTTTCTCACTACCCACAATCCAAGTGATCTCTAATCCTAGTCCTTCATTCAAATTTAAAACCCAATCCTAGAGCACCTAGTAAAGAACAATGACCTAATTACCCCTAGACCTAAAACAACTCTATAAATACCCTCTCATTTCCACACATGAGCATCTTTGGCTTCTCATTTTTCCTACACTAAAACCCCAGCACACAAAAATCTCTCCCTCTTTCCTCTCAAGGCCGTAGCCTCCTCTCCCTCTCCTCCATCCATCTTGTTCATTTCCTTCCACCCAAACACCACCACCCCACCTCATTTTGCATCCCTCTTTCACATACTCCCTCCATTTCTCATTCAAAGTTCAAGCATCATCACCAAGTGGGTTTGATCATCATATTTGCGTGGGTATTTCTTTGAAGAACCTTGGAGTTTTGTTGATTTGTGTCTAGTTTCATCTTCTCATCTCACTTTCTAACTTGGAGTTAAGGTAAAAATCCTTAAAACCTTGCATAATATTTGAGTTCTTGCCTCAAAAATGTGAATTCATTCATCCTATCATCTTCATATCCTCATATTGTTGATTGTTGTTGGTGAGAAGTGTCATAAGCACTTTGACAAACACTTAGGGAGGCTTGGGTGCTTATGGTGCTTCTCACCCTTGAATAATTGATGATTTGTGTTGATTTGGATCTTGACCCTTGCATTTCATGAAATAAAATGTTGTTTTATGGCATATTATGTTTCGCATACTTGTAGAAAAATAGGGTTTATGTTAGTTTTGTGCATTTCTCTGCCTAATCACATGAACTTTTACCAAAAATTGTAATCTAGCTTGTTTTCTCATATTATCTCACTTGCTTTCAAAAATAAATGGGTTCTTGGTTATGTATTTGGGTCGCATATCGTGAATAAATAGGGTTTTTATATGTTTGCTTATCATTTTAAGTTGATGATAGGCAATATGACTCTCACTTGTGCCTAGTGCACCTTGCTTAAAGTGATGAGGATTGTTCTATATGATTCAACCCTTTTAGTTTAGGTGTTGTTTAAACTGAGGATAGGCAAAGAGATTCTCACTTGTGCCCAGTGCACCTTGTTCTAAGTGATGAAGATTGCTCTAGGTGATTCAACCCGCCTTTTAGTGTATGAGATTGCTTATTCTTATGAATTACTTTATAATTTGTCTTAGGTTGATGATTGGTAAAGTGACGCTCACTTGCGCCTAGTGCACCTCGATCTAAGTGAGGAGGATTACCTAGAAATGATTCAATCTCTCTTTTATAATTCTTAATGAGTAGGAAGATGCAAATTTAGGTTTCCTTTTATGATAGTTAAATAATGCGTGAATGCTTGAAGGCCAATTTGGCCTATGATGGCATTCACCTTGAAAGGTTTGTGTAAATGTAATTTAGGGTTCGTGTAGGTTTTGTAAAGGATAGGTTGTCCTAATCTTGATGCATCCTCACTTGCAATTATGGTGTTGGTTCTTGGAGTTTGTGTAGGTTTTGGCAAGGGATGGACTAACTCTAGTCTTGATGCATTCTCACTTGTTAATGTAAGTAATTGCAAAGGATAGGCCAGCCCCCTAGTCTTGATGCACATGTGTTCTTATTCATTTATATTTGTTTTTGTGCTTGTTATGTGATTAAGTATTGAATTGGTGTTCACGATTTGCTTGCTTGTTTTGATGATCGCATTGACTTTGCAATCCGACTTCAAAGTTCAAAACCTTTGTTACTCGTTAGTAACACATCAAAACCATGTCGCATTCAAATTATACTACAATTTGTTACTCGTTAGTAACATTTACAATTTCAAATCTTTTTCATAACCAAGAACACTTTCAAACATCAAAAAGCCATCTCACAAACCAAAAATCAATTCGATTGCGAAAACCCTTTTGATTACCTAAAGTAAGAACCAATTATCATTAATGATCACTCGCGCCGTTGCCATTTGGTTGTTAACGATAATTTCATTTTCAAAGGAATTAGTAGTGTGACCACTCTAAACCGTTGTTGTTTGGTCTTCATGAACACTCCAACTTAAATAAAGCCAATTGTCATCGATGATCATTCGCGCCGTTGCCGTTTGTTGTTAATGACGATTGCATTCTCAAAAGGGTTAGTAGCGCGGCCACTCTAAACCGTTGTTGTTTGGTCATCGCGAACACTCGAATCAAAAACAAAACTGATTATCATTAATGATCACTCGCGCCGTTGCCGTTTGGTTGTTAATGATGATTTCATTTTCAAAAGAGTTAGTAGTGTGACCTGTAACACCCATTTCTACCCGGTAATTTATAAGCGTAAAATTAGAGCTTTCAAAAAAAACCATTCTCAACAAGGAAACGGATGCTACACTTCGACAATAGTTACATAACACTCTCACTAGAGGTGAACCGGCAAACCATATTTTGCGTCTTAAAAACAAATCAACTTTATTCAACATGCAGCGGAAAATCAAAAGGGTTCGTAACATCAATGAAACGACATATGTATACATTTAATATAAAAACAGCGGACATCCCTCCCCGAGTACTACGTATCAGAGCGACGACACCAAACTAATGAAGAGTTATAGTCTTCATTCGAGATCACCTGCACGTTACCAACATAGGGGTAACATTCAAACAGAAGAGGTGAGATATCACACTATCTAATGAATCGTATGAAAAGCAGTATATACTTAGGTCGTGGCATCAAAATTATCACGGCACGACAATCACGTCACGACGGTCAATATTATCTCAATCAGTGTCATCAACAAAGTCAACAACGCAACAACAGCGACAACAACAACAATAGCCACACCAACGACAATAACGACAACATATAGCAACAACAGCAACAACACACAACTGTTAGACTTATTGTATAACCTTAGAGGGGGGTGAATAAGGTTATGAGTAAATATGGATTCTTTTCGCAAATGATGATTATATTCTTTTTCAAATCGGATGCGGAAAATGTGATTTGAACTTTTGGATATGAAGACAAGCAAGAGTTGTTTAAATTGTATTCAATATTGCCAATAAAGATATTATAATAGATAATCAGGATATTGAATTTATTAGATCTATTAGTGAGATAAAGATGATATATGAGATATAGTATATCTTAGAGAAGAAGAGTGGAAGATGATTGATGAGTATTGATAATATCACAATAATATTAATAATAAACAGTTATAATAATAGTGCAAAATATAAAGAGAGAAGGGATAGAGGGACACAGATATTTAGCGAGGTTCGGGATAAAACCCCTACGTCCTCGGCCTTAGGCTTTTCAACCCTTGGACTTAGCAACCACTATATTGAAGAGAGTTTAATACAAACAGTCGACTTCAACACTAGTGAATCTCAATTCCCCTGAACTGAGAACCCAAGCACCCGCTAAGGATTTCAAAACCAACTCAATCACCCGATTGAGAGACCCAAGTAAAGCTTCTCAGGATTTCAAGAAAACCACTTAAAAGATATAACGAGTACAGAGTTGAGATCTATGATCCAATCACTTCTAGTAATATGTCAGTTTAGAAACTGAGAGAGATGAGTGATCTTAGGAAAATAGATGCTCTAAAATATGAAATCTTGTTTTTGCAAAAGCTTAAAGATTGATATGACAATGGAAGCTAGCTTTGCAAAATTATAAAAGCCTTTTAGAAAAGATCTATGATTTTCAAAAGCAAAAGACTTTTAACAAGATCAAAACAATGAAGCTCAAGATCTTAGATCTAGATTTATAAAAACATAAAAGCTTTTGGAAATGATATGACAATTTCGAAATCAAAAGCTTTTAACAAAATAAAACTATGAAGCACAAGTATAGATCTAGAATCGTATAGAGAGAAATTGTGAGATGAAGAGATGTTAGAGGTTGATTGAGAAAATGAAATCGGATTCCTATTTATAGTGATAGGAGAGGTTCGATTTTTGCAAAATGCATTTATGGCTTGAGATAATCGATTGTCTCATGTAGTGCATATTGGTGATAATCGATTATGTCTCAATATGGAAGGTAAGGAAATACATCATAATCGATTATCCTTTGTAGTGGTATTGAGCAAGTAATCGATTATTTGCTTTCAATCAGGACAATAATCGATTATGGTATGGAGTTCATTTGAGTCAATAATCGATTATGGTTCTAAAAATGGAAGGTGAGGAATGCATCATAATCGATTATTACATGTGGTAAATTTGAGCAAGTAATCGATTATTTGCTTTCAATCAGGACAATAATCGATTATGCATGTAATGGGAATAGGATGGTAATCGATTATGCTTTTCAAAAAAAGGTAGGAATTGGTTCCAAGCTTTCCACAAAATTATTTTTAGGGTTTAGGTTTCCACCATATGCATGCATGCAATTTTAAAATATTTTTCAAAACTATTTTGATGCATCATGCATGTTTTGAAAAGTCATCTCTCTCAATAACTAAAGTGTCATACACTTTAGGTGATAGGACCTTACAAGGTGTCCTAAAGAAGGCTTAGACACAAATTAGGGTTTTGAACTTCACATGTTGCTTCTTCTTCAAGCTTCTCTTCTTTTGTGTCTTCTTCTCTTTAATTTAAGTCCTGCACTTTGCTCAACTTGAAACATTAGTAGATATGATGTAATTTGTTATCATACAAAATAAAGGAGTGTTTACCCTTGGTTCAACAAAGTCCCCCTTTTTGATGATAACAAATTACATTATGCATAGGGTTTGATAATTAATGAAAATTCTTTTTTAAAAAAGCTCCCCCTAAGCATAAGCATATATTTTCTCCCCCTTTGTTTTCATCAAAAAGGAGGGGGGTGAAAAAACAAATAGAAAACATTTTATAAACTAGCATAATCAAGCATCCCTAGCTCTCTACGGATTTTACAAAAAGGAGCTTCGGCTAGGGGTTTAGTGAAGATATCCGCTAGTTGGTCATCCGTGCCTACAAATTTTAGTGCAATGCTCCCCCTAGACACATGATCTCTAATAAAGTGATGTCGTATGTCAATGTGTTTAGTTCTAGAGTGTTGTATAGGGTTCTTAGCAATATTAATAGCACTTGTATTATCACACAAAACAGGCACACTTTCAAAAATTAGACCAAAGTCTTCCAAAGTTTGTTTCATCCACAGAACTTGTGCGACGCAGTTTCCAACAGCCACATATTCAGCTTCAGCTGTGGACAAAGCAACACTGTTCTGCTTCTTACTAGACCAGGAGGTCAAACAAGGACCAAGAAAATGACAAGTTCCACTAGTACTTTTTCTATCAAGAGTGCAACCTGCAAAATCAGCATCAGAAAACCGACTAAATCAAACGTACTCGATTTCGGGTACCACAAACCAAAGTCTATGGTCCCTTTAACATACCTAAGAATCCGTTTTACAGCTTTTAAATGTGATTCTTTTGGGCATGCTTGAAATCGAGCACACAGACATACAGCAAACATAATATCAGGACGAGACGCAGTTAAGTATAAGAGACTACCTATCATACCTCGATACATAGTTTCATCTACCGGTTTACTTTGCTCATCCTTATCTAGTTTAGTTGCTGTTGCCATAGGAGTGCTGATTTCTTTTGCGTCATTCATGTTATATTTCTTCAGCAATTCATTTGAGAACTTTGTTTGGGATATGAAGATTCCTTCATTTAATTGTTTCACTTGAAGTCCCAAGAAAAAGTTGAGTTCGCCCATCATGCACATTTCAAATTCGCTTGTCATCATTTCAGAGAATTCCTTACATAAATCATCATTAGTAGATCCAAAGATAATATCATCAACATAGATTTGAACTACTATGATATGTTTGCCCTTGGTTTTAAGGAATAAGGTAGAATCAATCTTACCCTTTTGGAAACCATTGGCAATTAGATGTCTGCTTAATCTCTCATACCAAGCTCTAGGCGCTTGTTTCAATCCATAGAGGGCTTTGTCAAGTTTAAAGACGTGATCGGGATTTTTAAAATCTTCAAAACCAGGGGGTTGTTTTACATAAACTTCTTCTTCTAAGAAACCATTTAGGAAGGCACTTTTGACATCCATTTGGTGTAGTTTGAAATCCATGTAGGAAGCAAATGCCAAAATTATCCTAATGGACTCCAATCTAGCCACAGGAGCAAAAGTTTCTTCAAAATCCACCCCTTCGATTTGATTAAAACCTTGAACTACTAGACGACTTTTGTTTAATAAAATTGTTCCATTTTCGTCAAGTTTGTTACGAAAAACCCATTTAGTTCCTATGATGGTCCGATCAACCGGTTTTTCAACTAAGTGCCAAACTTTATTTCTTTCAAATTGTTCAAGTTCTTTTTGCATTGACAAAACCCACTCTGGATCAATTAAAGCTTCCTTGATATTATTTGGGACTATTTGATAGACGTAAGCACTGTGAAAGCATAAAAGATTAAGGGAAGAACGAGTTTTTACTCCCTTTGAAGGACTACCGATAATCTGCTCCAGGGGATGATCTCGAACTGATTTCCATGACTTGGGCAGATCATCATGTGTTCTTCCATGGATATTGTCGTCGATGTCTTGAGGCTCTCGTTCCACTTCATTTTGAGATTCAGCTTCCACATCTGTTTCTTCTACCCTTTCATTGTTAGTTTCAGGTGATCTATTTTCGATCACTTCATCCTCATCATCAGCTTTCTTGACAAAAGGGTTAGTTTCATCAAAAGAAACATGAATAGATTCTTGCATAGTTTTATCAATTTTATTGTAAACGATATAAGCTCTACTATGATTTGAATAACCCATAAAAATACCTTCAGTTGATTTAGCATCAAACTTACCCAACTTGTCCTTTGTGTTGAGAATGAAGCACTTACTTCCAAACACTTTGAAATATGAAATATTAGGAGCTCTACCATTCCACAGCTCGTATGGCGTCTTGTTGAGAGATGGCCTTAAGTATACTCGATTTAGCACGTGACAAGCTGTATCTACTGCATGACCCCAAAAGTATTTGGGAAGGTTGTGCTCATTCAGCATTGTCCTGCTCATCTCCTGTATAGTTCTGTTCTTTCTTTCTACCACACCATTTTGTTGAGGAGTTCTTGGAGCTGAAAAGTTATGATGAATGCCATACTTTTCACACCAAGTCTTGAATGAAGAATTTTCGTACTCTCCTCCATGATCGCTTCTAATTTCTTTGATGGCTAAGTTTTTCTCATTTTGTAGCTTTCTGCACAACTTAGCAAACTCGTTAAAAGCATCACTTTTATTTGCAAGTAGGATAACCCAAGTATATCTAGAATAATCATCAACAATAACAAAGACATACTTAGACCCTCCTAGACTTACGACATCAATTTCACCAAACAAATCAAGATGTAGCAGTTCAAGCACATTTTTGGTGGAAATAACAGGTTTTGATTTAAAAGAGGTTTTGTGCATTTTACCAAGTTGACATGCATCACATAATTGGCCTTTTTCATATTTCAATTTAGGTAGACCTCTAACATGCTCATTCTTACTTAACTTAGATAGATGTTCTATACTAGCATGTCCTAAGCGTCTATGCCACAAATCCACATCATCAATCAAGGTAGGCATACATACTATATCATCACTTACATTATCAAAATCAACATAGTATACATTGTTTTCTCGAAAGCCGGTAATGTAGAGTTTAGAAGTCATATGGGTAATAACACATTTATCAACAGAAAAGTGCACATCAAAATCATTATCGCATAATTGGCTAACACTTAGTAAGTTAAATTTAACACCATCAACTAATAAAGCATCTTTAATTTTAATTGTGTTTTCCTTACCCACACAACCTTTACCTATTACTCGAGCAGATTCATTGTTGGCAAACTTTACAGATCCACTAGCTTTGTTGCTCAATTTCAGGAATAGTGAAGCATCACCAGTCATATGTCTTGAGCATCCACTATCAACCATCCACACGTTTTTCTTTTTAGATGAAGGACCAACCTACAAGAGTAACATTTAACACACTAGTGCAAAAATGACATTAGAATTAGACATTTAAAGTCAGGCGCCCAGATGCCTGACTACATAGGTAAATACGGTGGCAAACTTGTAAATAAGTGGCAAAACTCGCGAGTATTAAGGTCAAGCAGATACACGCCTGACGTCTAAAGTGAAGAAATAGGGAAAAAATAAGACTTTAGAAGTCAGGCGTGTAAGCGCCTGACTACATAAGTGACACGGTGGCAAACTTGTAATTAGGGGTGAATTTTTTTTCTTCTGTTCTAATACTTTAGACGTCATGCTTCTATTCGCGCGCGACCTCTAAAGTCTAAAAATAGAAAGAAAAAAAAATCACTCTCAGAGCCTCTCACTCTCATTCTCAAACATTCACCGTCACAATTTCACTCTCCTCGAAGCCTCTCACTCTCACTCTCAGAGAAGACAAATTCCACGAACCCTAGCATTCTCACTCCCAGAATCTCATTCTCAGAACACGAATTTCACTCTCCTCGAAGCCTCTCCTCTAGCGTTCTCACGCCGTTCTCCTCCACGCCTCTAGAGTAATCCCCAAATTGTTTTTCAGCTAACAAATTTCATTGCAGACTCTTCGGAACCCTAGCCCTAACTTACCCTCACTTCATAACCCTTCTTCGAACCCTTCTTCTCGCAGGTATTCGTTTTCTCTTTTAAAACCCTAATACTCTCTATCTCTATCTCTATGCTCTCTGTATATATAGGTTAAAACCCTAGCTATGTTTTGACGATTTGTTTGAAGCTCGGGTTTGATTAACACTGTGTGATTTGCAGATAATGGGAGAAACAAAGGACGAAGCATACGAGGAAGAGCTTCTCGACTACGAAGAAGAAGACGAAAAGGCTCCTGATTCCGTTGGAGCTAAAGTCAATGGTGAATCTGGGAAGAAGTAAGTTCTTTCTTACTTCTACTGCTAACTATTGCTTGTTTTCTTTGTTTATATGCAAAAATTGCATGGAAAAAAGCCTAGGGTTCATTGATTGGAAACTCTTGGTGGGAGATGTGGAATCTTGAATTGTTGTTTTTAAATAAGGGATAAGATAAATAGTTAATGAATAGAATTTTTCGTTTTTTATTAAATTTTTTGGGTGAAATTGCCTTGCTTATTATTGGGTTGAACTGTATGAGAAAGAGAATGTCAGTATATTTTTGACTAAAAAGAGCAATTGAATGTATATGGTTGCTCCTTGAATTTTTTTTTCTTTTGGAAATGCGTCTTTGTTTCCATCTTGGAAGAAGTTCGGTGGAGTTAAATTGGATGTTGTGTATTTTTTGATATCTTCTGATGTTATACGTTCCTTTCTTGCCTTTTATCTTGGTTTTTTCAGGGGCTATGTTGGTATCCACAGTTCAGGATTCAGAGACTTTCTTCTGAAGCCAGAGCTTCTTCGGGCTATTGTGGACTCAGGATTTGAGCATCCTTCTGAAGGCAAATTATCTGCATCCTTACTTTTAGTTATTTTTTGTTGCCTTGTGAGCTACTGATAGGAACTCAGATCTAACTGGTTTGAATAGTTGTTAGCATTGCAAAAGCTTTTATTTAGAGGGGTTGGTCTTGAGTATAACTGTTTTTTCTTCACTATCGTCTCGTCTTTTGCTACTAAAAGTTGGTTTAGAGTATAACTGTTGTAGTATACAAGTCAAAAGTTGGACTAGAGTATAACTGTTTTAGTATAAAAGTCATAATTTTACTGAACTTGTGTGTTTTGTTGAATTTTTATTTTGCAGGTAATACTTATATCATAATCTTGTTTTGGAGAACTATTGTGCTTTGGTAACTCTATCAAATCAAATTTAAAGGCTCAGAAAGGTTTGTTTTACTTACCACTGGTTCCTTCGACCACCATTTTCTTGGTTCATCCCCAGTGCAACATGAGTGCATACCTCAAGCAATCCTTGGAATGGATGTAATTTGCCAAGCTAAATCAGGAATGGGAAAAACTGCTGTTTTTGTGCTGTCAACTTTGCAGCAGATTGATCCTGTTCCAGGTCAAGTTTCTGCTCTTGTTCTGTGCCATACAAGGGAATTAGCATACCAGGTACATATTTGGGGCCCAATAAATGAAAACTTTATGGAACTTCATGTTCTTGTAACTTCTGACTTAGGATTTTCGTGCAATCTCTTTCATGTAGATATGCCATGAGTTTGAAAGGTTCAGCACCTACTTGCCCGATCTCAAGGTTGCTGTCTTTTATGGTGGTGTCAACATTAAAGTTCACAAGGATCTTTTGAAAAATGAATGCCCTCATATTGTTGTTGGTACACCTGGAAGAATACTAGCATTGACCAGGGAGAAGGACTTGTCTTTGAAAAATGTTAGGCATTTCATTTTGGATGAATGTGATAAGATGCTGGAATCACTGGGTATGTTTAATCACCGAACAGTTCTTATTACTTGAATCATTCTATTTCACTTCATATGATATCATTATGGTTTTCACTGTACCCATTTCAACTTCTGCAGACATGAGGAAAGATGTGCAAGATATTTTCAAGATGACTCCCCACGATAAGCAAGTAATGATGTTTTCTGCAACACTCAGCAAGGAAATTCGCCCTGTCTGCAAAAAGTTTATGCAAGATGTAATGTCTCATGGCTAGTATTACTTATTAGAAGTCTCTTTTACATAATGCCCACATCCCTGAGTCTCAGAGCGTTTTAGAAATTTAGAGTTCTGTGGTTTCATCAAGATTTACTTTTGATGATTAGAGGTTCAGTTTGGATGTCGGTTTTTATATTATGCCAGTTTTTATGGGAATGGCCTGTAGGGGGTGGAGTGTGGTTGTGTGGTGGCTGGGGCTAGAAGATCCAGATGGGGATGTTTTATAAAAGCTCCTCATTGTGGTCGTGCTTCTGCTTATTCTATATTTTCCTCCTTTTGTTTCATTATGGAAATATTGTTTTTCTCTCAAATAGCCTGTCTGTCTGATATGGCTTTTCACAACTTAAGATGTTTTCTAGTTTTCACTGTTTTGAGGGAAGGAGAGTTGTGGGTGTATTCTGTGTATGTGACTGGCGCTGTTGTGAGGTGTCGAGTGTCAGTGTTGCTTGCTTGGGTGATTAAAAAAGTATCGGCAAGGAGACAATAAATGGACTGGAACTCTGTGATTCAGGGATCTCATCCACCATTGATTTCGTTCTGGATTCCATTTGCTTGAGGACGGCTCCTAATATGATTTACTGTGACATTGTTCCTTTCAGCCGATGGAAATATATGTTGACGATGAAGCAAAATTGACCCTTCACGGGCTTGTTCAGGTGGGGTCTTTTGCAAGTTGCATTTTTTATTCATTCATGTTTTCCAAAATAATTCTGAGCTGTGTGGCTTACGCTGGTTATTGAAATGGCAGCACTACATCAAATTGAAAGAGGAGGAGAAGAACAGGAAGCTAAATGATCTTCTGGATGCACTGGACTTCAATCAAGTTGTGATCTTTGTGAAGAGTGTTAGTAGAGCAGCTGAGCTTGACAAACTACTTGTTGAGTGCAACTTTCCATCTATATGCATTCATTCTGGAATGTATCAGGAAGAAAGGTTTGTATTATGTGACATTAATTGACGCTGGAAAAATTTGTTTTCATTAATATTAACTTGGTGATTCAATAATCCTTAAAGTTGTTCCCTCTTTCTTGATTCTAGTCTAATTATATTGGAGGAATCACATGGTTATCATGAGTATGAAATTGACTGTTTGCTATGGATGTATTTTCTACTGGAGACATGTTAAAGATATTATTCTTCATAGTATGATAACATGTGCAATATTCTATTGTATTAGAATACAAGAAATGGAAATTGCAAGACTAAAATTTAATTTTGACTGTCCAATAATGCCATCAGGATATACATTGCGGTATTTCTTCAATTAGTTTAGACAGCTTTGATTGCTTTATTTATTTTGTGTCTTCTGGAGTCATGGGG
Source organism: Astragalus membranaceus (assembly GCA_039519185.1). Lineage (NCBI taxonomy): Eukaryota > Viridiplantae > Streptophyta > Magnoliopsida > Fabales > Fabaceae > Astragalus > Astragalus membranaceus. The sequence goes on along the minus strand of CM076846.1, from coordinate 163,895,953 downwards.
GCTTTATCCAGTGGTTTAGTAAGAATGTTCTCTTGTTTTGCCTTTTGATGATGAATCAACATCTCACCAAAGTGTTGGAATACGATACTTATGATTGATTAGTAGTATTTATTTACAGTAAAACTAGAACATTTATATAGACAAACAAACCTGGCCATTTTCAGAAATATTATCAGTGGATCTGCTGAGAAATGTGATGAGTCTAACTACTGTTTATTCCAAAGGTGAATGTAGTTGGATAGACTGGTGGTATTTTTTTGCTCTGTTTATGGTTAGTTCAAAAGTTACCCTTGTTTCTGGTGTAGAATCTTTTGAAGTTCAAAGATTCCGTTTTTGTTATTTATCTTGTTCCAATTGTAATTTGCATCAATTTAAAATGTAGTTAATACCTATTCTTATGTGAGATTGTACAAACGTAGTACCTTTGATGAATAAGTTAACATAGTTCTTTCTGAATGGAACTTTTGATGTGCACACACATAATGATTGTTACTTTGTTGAGTAGTTGAATGTGTTTGAAGATAATGGTTATACCCTAGCCTTATATCCCATTACGTACCTAGTCCAGAGTTGATTACTTGTCATTTCTTTTTGAATTAAATTGTGAGCAAGTTGGTCGAGCAGGAAGATTTGGCACCAAAGGCCTTGCTATTACATTTGTTTCGTGCTCTACTGATGTTGATGTTCTCAACAATGTAAGATATTTGGATCTCTATTCTGTCAACATTTGATGTACAGTACTATGAAAAAGCAGCCCATACGGTGCCATGATGCAGTGTAAAGTCACTGAGGATGCAATAAGAGATAATTTAGCGTCTATGGGTGTTAATGAGGTGGTGCCAAGACAGAAAGAAAGCAGATGGCCAGCCTTTCTCAGAAGTATCTTGGAGTTCTGTCTTCTGTTTATTTTGTAATTGAATCATGAATCTGAACAAAACCCTCCTTTCTTTCTTCTGTCGTTGCATCTGCTGCAATGGTATTATCTATCAGCTTTGTCCTTGATTACTTCTTTTCTGGCATCAGTCATCAGCTTCAGGTCTTACCGTTTTTATGTGAACAAAATAAAGTCTTCCCATGACCCATCACTCAACACACCCGATACCACTTTGGAGCTGCAGAGTTCCAAATAGCAGAATCTAACCATGAACATCCTACTTAAACTGCCTTGATACCCACTGTGCAGATTTCTCACTTGTCACTGCATTACCTACTATCCCACATCATTCTGTCAGATCTCTGTCCAACCTTAACCAAGCAAATCACTAATAATACTTTGCATATCTAGACTGTGCAACATCTGCCCAGTTTTACCTTTCCCCTTTTTTATCTGATTTTTATCATGTGCTTGAAATTGAATTATCACCCTGATCTTCGTGAAGAACTGGAAGTAAATTGTATTTTGTTATTTATGATATGCAAGTAGGTCTTGTATATTTTTTATTTTAAAATGGCCATCATCCGTCCATTTGCTGCAACACCATTTGCCATATTTCCATGCTGGACATTTTACTTTTTCATGTTCAGAATACTGAAGCTGGGTCAAATGGCATTTACGTGTTTCATTTGTTGTATTTTCCAGGTTCAGTCTAGGTTTGAGGTGGATATCAAACAGCTTCCCGAGCAGATTGATACATCTACCTACAGTATGTCCTTCCTTAACCGATCATTCTATTTCTTATAATGGTTTTTTTATTTAAGATTGTTTAATATTATGCATTAGTTAGATCATTCACCAGTTTCAGTTGGTGGTATGCCTTTCTTATTAGGTTATTTAAGATTATTTAATATTATACTTTTGTTGGATCATTCACCACCAGTTTCAGTCGGTGGTATGTATGCCTTTCTTGTATTAAGTTCTTGGGTCTCATCTAAGGTATTCTGTATTTTCTTCCGATAATCCATGAAAAAATGTTAGAGGCTACTTTTGGTATCTCAGTTATTTGGGGTTTGAAAAGTCATTATCTTGGTACTGGGAATATTCACCATTTGTTTATTCCAGTCCATTCAAAAATGCATTAGTTAGATCATCTACCTACAGTATGTCCTTCCTTAACCGATCATTCTATTTCTTATAATGGTTTTTTTATTTAAGATTGTTTAATATTATGCATTAGTTAGATCATTCACCAGTTTCAGTCGGTGGTATGCCTTTCTTATTAGGTTATTTAAGATTATTTAATATTATACTTTTGTTGGATCATTCACCACCAGTTTCTTTTGCCTCCTACAAACCAAATTGTTTTTGTAGATGTTTAATTCGAGTTCTCCGTTCAAGCATGAAGACTTGACACACGTCAGAGAAGTTTGGGCAGAGTTTTTTATAAAGCTGTATGCAGAGCGTAAACGCACTTCAAAGGAAGAACGAAGAAAACAACTTAAGTGATTTTATGTAGAATGTAAGTGACTGTGAGACTAGAATGTATTTTTTTGTACTTAAACTGATGAATGTAAGTGACTGATGAATGTACCTAAACTGATGAATGTAAGTGACTGATGACTGTGAGACTAGATGATGAATGTAAGTGGCTGTAAATGTTTGATTACAGATGATGAATGTAAGTGGTTGTAAATGTTTGTTTTGTTGGCCATATACCAATTTCGTATAACCAGGGTGTAACCAAAATTTAAAAAAAAAAAAAAAAACTTTTAAGGTCGGGCGCAATAATGCTTGACCTTAAATCATACATACGAAGTCAAGCAATAATAAAAGCTTGACCTTAAATCATACATACGAAGTCAGGCAAGAATAAAAGCTTGACTTTAAATCATACTTACGAAGTCAGGCAAGAATTAATGCTTGACTTCGTAAGTATGATTTAAAGTCAAGCATTTATTCTTGCTTGACTTTGTAAGTATGATTTAAAGTCAAGCAATAATAAAAGCTTGACCTTAAATCATACATACGAAGTCAGGCAAGAATAAATGCTTGACTTTAAATCATACTTACGAAGTCAGGCAAGAATAAATGTTTGACTTTAAAACATACTTACGAAGTCAGGCGCAATAAATGCTTGACTTTAAATCATACTTACGAAGTCAGGCTATCGCTTGACTTTAAAACTCCAGACATACAAAGTCGACTTAATAAAAGTCAAGCGCCCGCCTGACTTTAAATCCCCTTTTCGCCTGACTTTAAATCCCTTTTTTGCACTAGTGACAGCTAGTACGAGGTACCCAAATTTTGTTGGGTCCTTGGGGGTTAGTCGTCAAGGGGTTTGCTTTCACAATCCACCTTGGTTTCTTACAGACAGGTATAAGGGTACCTAGCTCACATAATTTACGAATAGGACATCTAAGAGAGCTATGGTTCCCTTTTTGACAATAGGTGCATGAGAAAACAGTAGGTGTATAACTTGAAGTAGCAGCTACAAAAGTTATTTTCTTGTTCAAAACAGAGGAGGTGGAATTACCTTTGTACCCAATTCCTCTCTTATCAACATATTGATGTTGAGAGTGAAGCAACTGAGTCAAGGTCTTTTCACCAACCTCAAACTTTTTCAAAGATTCTTTCAAAAATTCATTTTCAACCTTGACTTTTTCAAAATTTTGTTTAAGCTCAAGAAATTCAAGGTTGAAAGGTTTTGTTTTATGTAGCTCATTCTTCAATTTAACAACCTCATTTTCAAGTGTCTCGATTTGAGTGAGCATGCTTTTGTTTCTCTTTGTCAATTTCTTAGATTTTAACAAAAGAGTTTCATGTTCAAAATAAAGAGCTTCAAAAGCCTCACTCAAATTGTGACTACTACACGCATCATCAAATGAATCATCATGTGTAGAGGAATCAGAAAGACTAGAGGAGTTAAGGCTTACCTTAGATGCGTCACTTGCCATATTGCAGATAGCATTGTTAGTCTGCTCATCTTCATCTGATTCACCATCAGTGCTGAGATTATCCCATGTTGCTTCAGTTATGTTCTTTGCCATGAGACAGACAGCATTTGCAACTTCTTCTTCTTCGGTCTCACTTTCAGAGTCGGTGTTGTCCCAAGTTGCTTTCATTGCTTTCTTTTGCTTAGATTTCAGCTTGTAGCAATTAGCTTTGATGTGACCGGGTTTGTTGCATTCGAAGCATCTTGGTTGTTCCTCTCTCTTTTCATGCTTTTCTTCTTTGTTGTATCCAAATTTCTTTGAAGAGTCACTTTTACCATGTTTGTTGTATTTCATAAATCTTTTGAAGTTCTTGGCAAACATAGCCATATCTTCATTATCGGTGTCTTCTTCAGATTCAACCTCTTTCCTTGCTACTTTAGTGGTTTTAGCAGCAAGTGCAAGAGATTTCTTCTCTTTTACAGTTTCCTTTTCTTGGCTCTTTTTGGCAGCCAGAACTACCTCAAAGGCTAGCAATGATCCAATAAGGTCTTCTTGAGGTAAAGTGCCAATGTCTTTGGCTTCGGTTATAGCACAAGTCTTAGGGAAGAATTCACCAGTTAAGGATTCAAGGATCTTTCCATTCAAATCCTTGTTGGTGTATTTCTTTCCTAAGGCCCTCAAGTTGTTTATAATTAAATTTAATCTTTGATGCATTGCTGCGACAGACTCACCTTCTTTCATTTTAAAACTTTCATATTCAGAGGTGAGAATTCTAATTTTAGTATCTTTTACCTGGCTTGTCCCGACATGAGTGGCTTGTAGGCAGTCCCAGATTTCCTTTGCACTTTGACACCCTTTTACTCTACCATATTCTTCTTCACAGAGTGATAGATGAAGAATATTCATGGCCTTTGCATTTAGGGATATCTTGTCAAGCTCAGATTTTCTTAACTCACTCAGGTCGATGGTGTAGATGTCTTCCACCGGTACTTCTTCAGCTTTGCCAGTGGCTTGAATTTTTGAAGTGTCACCATCAGTATTACCTGGTTTTGTGATCTTGATCTTCATCGGGATTAGAGGACCATCCACTATGATTCTCCATAGAGTGAAGTAAATTGCCTGCACATGACATTTCATACGACTACTCCAGTAATCGTAGTTAGTACCATCAAATAGAGGAGGCCTATTAGAGGACATTCCTTCTTTCATGAAAGAACCCATAATTACAGATATGTAAAGGATAGATTTGGAATTGCGAGATGTAAAGCTCTAATATGCAATTCCTAGCTCTTGATACCACTTGTTAGACTTACTGTATAACCTTAGAGGGGGGGTGAATAAGGTTATGAGTAAATATGGATTCTTTTCGCAAATGATGATTATATTCTTTTTCAAATCGGATGCGGAAAATGTTATTTGAACTTTTGGATATGAAGACAAGCAAGAGTTGTTTAAATTGTATTCAATATTGCCAATAAAGATATTATAATAGATAATCAGGATATTGAATTTATTAGATCTATTAGTGAGATAAAGATGATATATGAGATATAGTATATCTTAGAGAAGAAGAGTGGAAGATGATTGATGAGTATTGATAATATCACAATTAATATGTTTATTTATATGACAGAGTAGTAATAGTATTGAATAATATAAGCACAGTAATATTAACAATAAACAGTAATAATGATAGTGATAATATCAATAAGCACAATAATATTAATAATAAACAGTTATAATAATAGTGCAAAATATAAAGAGAGAAGGGATAGAGGGACACAGATATTTAGCGAGGTTCGGGATAAAACCCCTACGTCCTCGGCCTTAGGCTTTTCAACCCTTGGACTTAGCAACCACTATATTGAAGAGAGTTTAATACAAACAGTCGACTTCAACACTAGTGAATCTCAATTCCCCTGAACTGAGAACCCAAGCACCCGCTAAGGATTTCAAAACCAACTCAATCACCCGATTGAGAGACCCAAGTAAAGCTTCTCAGGATTTCAAGAAAACCACTTAAAAGATATAACGAGTACAGAGTTGAGATCTATGATCCAATCACTTCTAGTAATATGTCAGTTTAGAAACTGAGAGAGATGAGTGATCTTAGGAAAATAGATGCTCTAAAATATGAAATCTTGTTTTTGCAAAAGCTTAAAGATTGATATGACAATGGAAGCTAGCTTTGCAAAATTATAAAAGCCTTTTAGAAAAGATCTATGATTTTCAAAAGCAAAAGACTTTTAACAAGATCAAAACAATGAAGCTCAAGATCTTAGATCTAGATTTATAAAAACATAAAAGCTTTTGGAAATGATATGACAATTTCGAAATCAAAAGCTTTTAACAAAATAAAACTATGAAGCACAAGTATAGATCTAGAATCGTATAGAGAGAAATTGTGAGATGAAGAGATGTTAGAGGTTGATTGAGAAAATGAAATCGGATTCCTATTTATAGTGATAGGAGAGGTTCGATTTTTGCAAAATGCATTTATGGCTTGAGATAATCGATTGTCTCATGTAGTGCATATTGGTGATAATCGATTATGTCTCAATATGGAAGGTAAGGAAATACATCATAATCGATTATCCTTTGTAGTGGTATTGAGCAAGTAATCGATTATTTGCTTTCAATCAGGACAATAATCGATTATGGTATGGAGTTCATTTGAGTCAATAATCGATTATGGTTCTAAAAATGGAAGGTGAGGAATGCATCATAATCGATTATTACATGTGGTAAATTTGAGCAAGTAATCGATTATTTGCTTTCAATCAGGACAATAATCGATTATGCATGTAATGGGAATAGGATGGTAATCGATTATGCTTTTCAAAAAAAGGTAGGAATTGGTTCCAAGCTTTCCACAAAATTATTTTTAGGGTTTAGGTTTCCACCATATGCATGCATGCAATTTTAAAATATTTTTCAAAACTATTTTGATGCATCATGCATGTTTTGAAAAGTCATCTCTCTCAATAACTAAAGTGTCATACACTTTAGGTGATATGACCTTACAAGGTGTCCTAAAGAAGGCTTAGACACAAATTAGGGTTTGAACTTCATATGTTGCTTCTTCTTCAAGCTTCTCTTCTTTTGTGTCTTCTTCTCTTTAATTTAAGTCCTGCACTTTGCTCAACTTGAAACATTAGTAGATATGATGTAATTTGTTATCATACAAAATAAAGGAGTGTTTACCCTTGGTTCAACAACAACAACGACAATAACATCAATTACAATCACCAATAATCATCACCCATAAACGTCACCAATAATCATCACCAAAACATCACCAAAACATCACCAAAATCATCACCAACAGTCATCACCTAAATCATGTGTAAATGAATGAATGCAACCCACACCAACGGGCATATGCATATGCATGTGGTACCAAATCACCGAAAGTTTTGCTACCAATCTGGCTTTGTATCTTGCCACTTCACCATTTGGTTTGACCTTGGTTTTGTACACCCATTTCAAGTCAATTGCTTTCTTTTGCTTTGGTAAATCAGCAAGTTCCCATGTATTATTCTTTTCAATTGACCTTAGCTCATCTAACATAGCTTCTTTCCACTGTTCATGCCTCAAAGCCAGCTCAAAACTCACTGGTTCACCTTCTGCAAGCTGTGCAAAGTGTACAAGTTCGCCTTCTGCAGAGATGGCTGAATCTGATATCAACTCAAAATCATTTAGTCTTCCAGGCACTTGCCTATTTCTTAATGACCTCCTCACTAGCACTTCTTCATTTTGCATGATAGCTTCTGCAACTGCAGGAACTTCATTAACATGTTCCTGTATTTCATCAAAGTCTATCACAGTAGTCCTTTTACTACTTTCTGTATTGTGCTGATTCCAGTCCCAACTCTTGTATTCATCTATTATAACATCTCTACTCTTCACAACTTTCTTTTGTATAGGGTCATACAATTTGTATGCTCCTATTGGATGATATCCAACAAGAACCATTTGTTGTGCTCTATCATCCAGCTTCTTTCTAAGTTGCTCAGGCACGTGTTTGTAACATAGTGAGCCAATTATCCTCGCTGGAACACTCCTTCCCCAAAGACAATAAGCTCCAGGTGCCGCAGATCTCCACCCAGGCGTCATCACAATCATCGCTCTCCACCTAGACGAAAGTGAGCTCGCCACTCTCCTCCTCGACGTGGCAGGCACCAAGGATCAGGTTCACCTCTAAGCACCCCCTCCAACCTCGCCTGATGGTACATACTGGCCTGAGGAGTCTCCCCCCAGGACCTCATCGCTCGCAACCTCCAATTCTCGTGATAGGTCGCGGAGCCGAGCCAAGACCCATAAGAGGCATCGTCATAGATCTACCTCGAGGAAATCCTCCAGTCCGACGTGACCGTCGAGACATAGATCTCGAGGACTGGTCACCTCACAACTCACGATGGATCTCCAATGAAGGACCCTTCACTAGGAAGGCATACGACTGCCCAATTCCGAGGACCTTAGAGAAGCTCCCAGCCCTCAAAATGTATGACGGGACTGGGGACCCTGACAGGCATCTGGCCTACTTCTTAGTCGTGATGCGTTACCGGGGGGCAAAAGGACTTGTCCACTGCAAGATCTTTTCCCTCACTCTCACGGATTCAGCACTAGCTTGGTTCCAGGAGTTGAAACCAAACTCGGTCTCATCCTGGGGGCAACTAGCTACCATGTTCACGACCCGATTTGTTGCCTCCCGCTTGAAGCCAAAATCTGAAGAGGTTCTTAGGGCAATCAGGTAGGGAGAGAAAGAAACACTTAGAGAATATCTGGAAAGGTTCAACAAGGAGGCTGCCAACGTCAGGAACCTTGAAGACAAGAGGAGGCTCTTTTGGATGAATGATGGCCTCAAGAAGGGTAGCCTGTTTTAAAGGGACGTGGGAGTTAACAAATCCCGAAGCTTGGATGAGTTCCTTCGGAAGGCACAAAAGTACATTGACTATGAAGAAGACAACATGGCGTACCAAGAGGAAGCCAAGGTTGGCAGCAATGAGGACAAGCTGGCCTACAAGGCCATTGAAGAACCATGGCAGAAGGGAGCCCAAGATGAGAGAACTCTTCAGGAGTCCCGACCCCGACAAGGTCGCTTATCAGACTACACTCTGCTGAACATATCCCAGGCTGAGATCCTTACCAAATGCGCCGACGCGGAGTTTCGTGACATCAAACAGCCCAAACCTCTTGTGCAAAGGAAAGGCCGAACCTCTAATAAGTACTGACGTTATCACAAAAGTTATGGGCACAGTACCAACAAATGCAACACCCTCAGGGATGACATTGAAGAGCTGATCCACGAAGGGAAGCTCGCCCAGTACGTGAATGAAGAAGAGGATGAGACCCGTGACTCTGAATAGAGAGCAGGGCATCAGGACCTGAACCTAGAGCCAGGCCTAGTTAAGAATTTTGTTGTTTGGGCGCAAATGCAGAATGTAAAGCTCGATATGAATGATTAACAAAAGTTCATTTTGCAATTACAGTTTTTGCTCTAGCTCACTAACATTAACACTGGTTCCAAATAAAATTCCTTAAGATCAAGAAAGAAAAAAGGTCCAACTCCATAGTTAGGGGCGGAGCGAGACCAAAAGAAAACAGGACCTGTCAACATAGAAGGTGCCTAGCACCTGGCACCCAGGCGCCCAGCACCAAGGCGCCAAAAGAAAACAGGACCTGGCACCATAGAAGGTGCCTAGTGGTGTGTGGAAATATGTGCAAGTATATACAGTCACAAACAAGTAGTATAAAAGATCAAACCCATAGGGATTGGATTAACTCTTGTAGTTTAAAAGTGTATAAATTAGTGTGAACTATACTACTCACAAATTGGGATGATGGTGATAAGTAAACAGAATGCAAATAAGTAATAAAATGTAGAGGAAATCAGTTGAGAATGATAGTTGAGATGTCTTCACTAAATAATTCACTTTTGAGAGTTTGTGTGTTTATGTGGTGCAGATGCATTGAGTGCAGCTGCATCAGTATGTGCCTTTCAGCTACTTTCTTCAGAGTTTCGTTACAAGCTTCCTATGTCTAGGCTTGCTAAATAAGTTCACTCCTGCCTTTGAAGTACCCATTGTATCACCCTAAGGACTATGTTATCCTATGTCTAGGACTTAACATGGTTTTAACAAAGTTTTCTTTATTACACAAGTCAACAAAGCCTTCACTAAAACACTCACCCTTATTAGTCTTGATTTCTAGTTATAAACCATGTCTATGAATATAACTCTACTTATTCTAAGTGATCAACCTTAAAATAAGATGGATGTAGTATAACACATGAACCAAAATGCATAAAACACTTAAAAGCACAATAACTTACTCAAAAGCTCATTATAAAGTTAGAACATCTCAACCAAAGAGGTTTAGCTCATAATATGCATTGCAAGGCAAAGATAAATGGAATAAAACATGTTGATATAAGTGCAAGAGATATCAATAGGGTAGAGATTACATTGATTGAAGTACTCTTGCATAAGTTTGCCCAGCAGTGCAGATGCACTGATTTCCTGCACTTAACTAAGATGAAGAAGTGAACGGAGAAGTCGTCAATTCCTTCCTTACCTTCTTGCAAACTAACTACTAACTTAAAACTATAAAAAGAAATAAAATACAAGAAAGGAAATAATTATAAACTATAATGGAATGTGTATGTATGTTGTTAATTTCAAGTGAGAAGTGGAAGCCTTTATATAGCCTTGGAGGTTTCCTTCAAGTGAGGTTTTTCTTGGAGATCAAGTTAACCTAAGGAGGCTTAACCATGATTACTTTTCAGAACTTTGATGAAGGGGATTGAGTCCAACACTCAATTTCAAAGAGAGGTCCAATCGTGGAAGGCCATGTGTCCTTTATGAATGACCCTTCATGATGGTCTTCTATTGTAGTCGCCTCCTTTTGCAAGTTGGCATGTGCCTCCATGTGACTTGTGACTAAGCATGATGTCATAGAGGTGTTTATGCATTGGTATGGATTGAGGTGCTTCCAATGTTGAGTAATCTGTCTTTAGTGCAGGATGGTGCAGATGCACCTAGTGCAGTTGCCCTATTGTAGATGCATTTTGGGCAGATACACTGTTGTTTTCCTGGTGCAGGTGCTTCAACTGCAGGTCCACTGAACAAACACATCAAACATACCAATATATATATATATATATATATATATATATATATATATATATAATGCTTAAATCATTACATAACCTTCTTTGAAACTTAGAATGTTGTTATTTTATTTATAGATTTATATTTAACACTTAAGTTACTTGAATTTGAGCAATTAATTTAGGTTTAGATGTATAAATAACTCTATATTAAATAGAGTTATCACCTAGCATCCGGCACCCAGGCACCCAACACCTAGGCACCCAGCAACAAACAACAACACCCGGCACCCAGGCACCTACGAGGGCGCCAACTACAGCATCCGGCACCCAGGCGCCTACGAGGGCGCCAACCACAGCAACACGGCACCTAGGCGCCCAACAACAAGCAACAATACAAGGCGCCCATGAGGGCGCCAACATCAGGACACGACACCTTGGCTTGGTGTTGTCCGAAAAGTAGGTGTGCAAGTATACACAATCGCAACAAGTAATATATTGATAAGTAAAGATCGTTCCCACGGAGATTGTTGAGTTTACTTCTATATTTAAGTTAGTAGTTAAGCTAGTGAGAAAACAAGTAACAATAACAAGTTGTCAACAAGTATTGTGAGTAACATAAATGCAAATTAACAAGTAAAGAAAGTTCAAGAGTTGATAAAGTGAGTTTGATTGCTCTTTGCTAAATAATTTCTCAGTAGTGAAGCGCTATAACGTTAGACGCTATAGCGTTAAGTGATGTAGCATATGATTTTGTGTCTTTCGGTCACTAACGCCAGGGTTTTGTTACAAGACTCCTGTGTCTAGGTTCTAAATAAGTCCACCCCTGTATAATGAAGAACCCACAGTATTCACCTTATGAACTATTGCTCCCCTATGTCTAGAGTTAAGCACAAGTTGTCTAAATGTCTTTAAACAACCTTTCATTCATATCAATCCTTGAGTTCGAATCATGGACCATATCTGTACCCACGAATCTACTCGTTTCAGTTGATCAATCCCAAAACAAGTTTGAAAGCATTAAAATACAAGGATTGAAACACAAACATCATAACGTTATATTAACAATACTAAAGAGTCATTACAAAGCTTAAAACAATCCAACTACTAAGTGTTTAGCTCATGATGAGCATCATCAACACAATACAAACTAAAAAGCTCAATTACCGAAAATGAAAAGAAGAAGCAAGGTTGCAAAAGATGCACGTAGTGGCCTCCTTCTCATGTGACGGGTTGCTGACGCTACAGCACAGTTTCACAGCGCTGGAAATGATGATCTTCTCTTGAAAAATAAAAGCTTGAAGTGGAGGATTAATGGAGGAGAAGGGTGTCAAGTTTTTCTCTCCAAAAACTCTCCTTATTTCGAAATCTATGTTATGAGGAAGAAGAAGTGAGATAGATATTATCCACATCTCATAAAGTAGCTTTACAAAAAGGTGACAATGACATCTTTCAATAAAAATGCACCAAGTGTCCTACTTGTCACTAAAACGCTTCCACACATTCTGAACAACAAGGGATAAGTATGATGACTCATCAAACAGTAGTAGGCTCCAAAAGTGTCCAGCTGTCCCACCGCCATATAGCGCTATAGCGCTTACCGCTGCAGCACTTAACAGAAGCATTAAAATACTCAAAAAGGCACCAAAAGTGTCAAATGATAACAAACAAGCTCCTAACCCTTCTTACCTCTAAATAACTAATATTTACCTAATAAAGCACGAATATTACTTGAGAACTTGTGTTGATTTAAGTGATAAGAGCATAAATAACACATCTAAATATGAGTTATCACACCCCCAAACTTAAACCATTGCTTGTCCTCAAGTAATGACGCTTGACAAAGAACAAACAACACAACAACAATGAAACAATTACATAGATTAACTGCACGAACAAGACAACAACAATATCTTTCTCTTAAAAAATTATTATTACTTCAGAACTCGCATTTGTTTAAGTCTAGAAAGCATAAATAACTCTTATAGATAAGAGTTATCACACCCCCAAACTTAAACCATTGCTTGTCCTCAAGGAATGACACTTTATAAAGACAAACAAACAAACTTAAAATAGAACAATACCAGCATAGAAAGACAAGGTCAGTTGCATCCCTAAATCAAACAATTTTTCAAAAATGTTCTTAGTGGGCCAAACCTTCAGATTCACATTCTCTCTCTCACACACACACCATTGTTTTTCACAACATCTAGAATTATTACTGCTCAATTGCGAGTGTGTGACTACTAGGCTTAGTTTAGCTCCTAGCTAGTTTCAACATTTCTCCTAGCCTTGGAAAGAGTGGCCTTCTTTTGGTTTAGCCAAAGAATTTTTCAAAAAGGAGAGTAGACTAACAACTTCACAAAATACTTGAGGGGCTTCAAAGCACAACAAAGGGCTTGATTAGGCATTTCAGATCTTTGGCCAGTGCACTAACTATTGATTTGGTGATTTCTCAGCGCTATAGAGTTAGATGCTATAGCACTGGTTACTTGATGAACAGATTCAGCTGCAATGCCCTCATTACTGAACTCCTTATTTGCATTTCTATCTTTTTTTATTTTTTTATTTTCTTTTCTTTTTCTTCTTTTTTTTATATGCATTTTTGGAACAGTTCAGCATTTGTTTCAGGCAATTGCAGCTTTTTACATGACCATTTGTACACTTTGGGTCATGGTTGTCAAACTCGAGAGTCTACATACACTCGTGAGGGGGGCGTAGACTCGACTCGTAGACTCGTAAGAGTTTATGAACAAAAAAAATTACACTAAAAAAATCGGTAAAATAATTACTGTAATGTCAAACAGTATCAAACTATCAATAACAATGAAGACATTTCATCAATACATAAATATGGACTTACTATGTCATTATATGCCACAAGATGATTTCAAATACTTAAGCATGTACAAAGATAATGATAATAATTAATAATACACTTGATTCAGTAGCTTTAGAACATTAATACTAATTCAAAGAGCAATAACACAGTAGCTTTAGAGCAACAACACTAATCCAGCAATAATAGTACTTGATTCAAAGAGCAATAAGACTATCCTTTTACTAATTCTAATTCAGCAATAATACAATAATAAGTGAAAACACATTTAAATGATTTTAATTTATTGTGTGTTTTTGTTATTAAAATTTGTTGAAAACACATTTAAATGTATTTTTTATATGCTACTGACAATATATGATTGTATTATATATTTATTTTATTTTTATAAGTATTTATATTTTAGATGTTTATAATTTACAAATTATTTTGGGTTATGGAGGTGTTAAAATGATATCTATATTTAAAATGGGCTTTAAAAATGAAAAAAAAAACTGATTTTGGGCTTGTTTACTCGCATACACCCCCTGCTTTGCTGATTACACCCCTGATTGTGGTAGATTCGATAGAATCGCTTCAGACTCGCGAGTCTATCCGAGTATATCCGAGTCTACCCGAGTCTACCCGAGTCTATCCGAGTTTACCAAAATTGCGATTCTACATGAAATTTGACTCGTTTTGGGGGAGTAAACTCGTAGACTCGTACGTGTTGACTCGCGAGTTTGACAACCATGCTTTGGGTCCTATTGCACTGACCATCATATAATCTTCATCCCTAGCATTAATATAACCGATGCACCCCCAAACTTAGCTTCAAATGCTACTCTCAATTTTTAGTAAACACTTGACTAAACCTTATCATTCCTAGCAAACTAGGTTCCTTGCTAAGCCTAGAGTTTTGTGTAGAAGCAGCAATAAGACTAGTCATTGTTCAAACAAGGCTACTCTACTCACAACACATAATCATCATTAAATTTAGCCCAGGAAGAAACATATCCTATTATTGAAAAACTAGGAATTGCAACTAATCATGTTTTTCATTCAACAAACATAACATTAAACACATAACATTAACATTTCACATATAACATTAAACACATTTAAGGTCCTCCCCCCCCCCCCCCCAACTTAAGACCTAGCAATGTCTCCACTTCTCATGCAATTCTAATGGGAGAGGCCTATGACTAAAACTCAACGGAATTAAAAACAACAGAAATCAAACTCTAAACATATTGTTAGATGCAAGAACAAACACTATAGCACCTAACAGATTTATTGAAAACAAACAAACAACATTTTTTTAAAAGAAGGGTTAGAGTACTTGTTTGCTAACCCAGATTTGAGCCTATTGCTTGCTCTGGTGGGCACTGTGGTGGCTCTGCTACTGGATTTTTTTCTTTCCCGCCGCTACAGCGCTAGGCGCTGTAGCCTCATTCTGGAGATCCTCTGCTTCCTTGTAAATGACCAAATGACCACATTCAAGTTCACACTCTACACTCTCTTATTCTTCCTCTTGCTCAACCAACTCAGTAGATTCAATGGACTGAGCAAAAATTTCTTTAAAATCAGAGTTGTCCAAATGATAACATTCATCTTCAAACTCTACACTTTTTTCTTTCTTTTGCTCAACCACCTCTTCAATACAACTCTCTTCTTTTAGATGCTCCATTATAGTCTTAAAGTGAGCCTCTATATTCTTACACGAAGCTTCAAAGTTGTCACGCTCCACCTTCATATATTCAATGGAATGAGCTAAGAGTTCTTTGAAATTATCTTCCTTTTGCTCAACCACCTCTTCAATACAACTCTCTTCCATATTCTTGCATGACACTTGAAAGTTGTCTCTATCCACTTTGATATCTTGAAGGAATTGAGCTAAGAGTTCTTTTAAATCAGAGTTTCCCTCATGTATTCCTTCAGTTTGAGCTTGAGAATATGGATCTTGCTCACACACAACATTCTCCATGCCATAATCCATATTTTGGGTTGTCATGGGCATGAAATTTGTCTCAAAATAGGCCCTTTCATGTTCATCCCCATGGAAGTCATAGTTGAAACAATGTTGTTGAGCATTCAATTCTTGCATAAAGGAAAAACTCCAATGGTCCATGGCATAAAGTGGATTTTTTTTTCCAAACACTAAATACAAATAACAACAAAGAGAAACACACTACAAACACAAAACACAATACAAAATAAAAAAAATTGCTGGAAAAACAGAACACATTAAACAAAAGAATCTAAACTAACTAAACTTATTAACTAAACAATAGAAATTAACTTTCACAATCCCCGGCAAGGGCGCCAAAAACTTGTTGTGCGAAAAGTAGATGTGCAAGTATACACAATCGCAACAAGTAATATATTGATAAGTAAAGATCGTTCCCACAGAGATTGTTGAGTTTACTTCTATATTTAAGTTAGTAGTTAAACTAGTGAGAAAACAAGTAACAATAACAAGTTGTCAACAAGTATTGTGAGTAACATAAATGCAAATAAACAAGTAAAGAAAGTTCAAGAGTTGATAAAGTGAGTTTGATTGCTCTTTGCTAAATAATTTCTCAGTAGTGAAGCGCTATAACGTTAGACGCTATAGCGTTAAGTGTTGTAGCATATGATTTTGTGTCTTTCGGTCACTAACGCCAGGGTTTTGTTACAAGACTCCTATGTCTAGGTTCTAAATAAGTCCACCCCTGTATAATGAAGAACCCACAGTATTCACCTTATGAGCTATTTCTCCCCTATGTCTAGAGTTAAGCACAAGTTGTCTAAATGTCTTTAAACAACCTTTCATTCATGTCAATCCTTGAGTTCGAATCATGGACCATATCTGTACCCACGAATCTACTCGTTTCAGTTGATCAATCCCAAAACAAGTTTGAAAGCATTAAAATACAAAGATTGAAACACAAACATCATAACGTTATATTAACAATACTAAAGAGTCATTACAAAGCTTAAAACAATCCAACTACTAAGTGTTTAGCTCATGATGAGAATCATCAACACAATACAAACTAAAAACTCATATTACCGAAAATGAAAAGAAGAAGCAAGGTTGCAAAAGATGCACGTAGTGGCCTCCTTCTCATGTGACGGGTTGCTGACGCTACAGCACAGCTTCACAGCGCTGGAAATGATGATCTTCTCTAAAAAATAAAAGCTTGAAGTGGAGGATTAATGGAGGAGAAGGGTGTCAAGTTTTTCTCTCCAAAAACTCTCCTTATTTCGAAATCTATGTTATGAGGAAGAAGAAGTGAGATAGATATTATCCATATCTCATAAAGTAGCTTTACAAAAAGGTGACAATGACATCTTTCAATAAAAATGCGCCAAGTGTCCTACTTGTCACTAAAAAGCTTCCACACATTCTGAACAACAAGGGATAAGTATGATGACTCATCAAACAGTAGTAGGTTCCAAAAGTGTCCAGCTGTCCCACCGCCATATAGCGCTATAGCGCTTACCGCTGCAGCACTTAACAGAAGCATTAAAATACTCAAAAAGGCACCAAAAGTGTCAAATGATAACAAACAAGCTCCTAACCCTTCTTTCCTCCAAATAACTAATATTTACCTAATAAAGCACGAATATTACTTGAGAACTTGTGTTGATTTAAGTGATAAGAGCATAAATAACACATCTAAATATGAGTTATCACTTAGTGCCTGGCACAAAGCGCCCAGGAGGGCGCCAACATCAAAGAGACACGACACCTTGGCTTGGTGCCTGGCACAAGGCGCCCAGGAGGGCACCAACATCAAAGAGACACGACACTTTGGCTTGATATGGACACACGGCACCTGTGTCGCGGCAACTTGGCTAGGAGCCTTGGCTCACGGCACCTGGGTGGGCATCATCCTCGCGGATTACACATGGGAGGTGTGGGCCACGGTTCACATTAAAGCAAAAAACACAGTCGTCACAAGGAGAATCTCTCACACGACCCGACAAGACTGACGAAGTAACGCTTCGGGCAGATCGACAAAAATCCTTCAAGCCAATACCATCCTTTGGAATAATCTCAACTTGGGGGGCAACTGTTCTGGACTGGACCAAGAAGCCCATTCGGCAATTGGACATGGATTGACCCAATCACTTTGGTCCATATCCACAATACACACGCCCATTCATGATTCTCATACTTGGATGGCTGAGATCCACTTTACCGATCCAATGGTCCACCACGGGCACAATTCCCTATAAATACTAGCACACATTGCCATAAAGAGGTAGATTCTCATTCCTAGCTAAATCACTCATCTATTATCAATACTGACTTGAGCGTCGGAGTGGCTTCGCAGGTACCCCTCCCGGGCTCGCGCTAACCTCCGGCCAGGCAGCAGGTGACCTACCAACTGCAGTCCACCCAGCACTGCAAGGTACAGAACAAGTATTATAATAGATATTATGGATCTCAAGAGGAATTTTGTTCATCTTTAAAAAGGGAACTTTGTTCATCTTTTCCAAATTTTAAAGATTTGGAGAATGCCTACATAGAACACCTTTAGGCAACATTGTGGCATTTTTTTTGTCATTTTCATTACAGAACTGGATGAATAGTGCCTAACATATTCTTATTCTTATTTTAAGCAAGATAAATTTAAGTTGAACATATATTTTCCTGTTTTATTTTTTTTGCCAACGAGGGAGAACCTGTCATGAACAATATATATAAACTTATTTTTGTATGAAATGATCAGTAGCTTTTTTATTTGCCGTGCGCATAAAATTCATGTTTTTCTCACTGATGGCAAATTCCCTCTTCAGGTTAAACAGAAGAATCCAAATCCTAGTTGGGTTTGGCCTTTTGGGCCATAGTAATGATTGGATAAAATAAAACATTTTAGGTTAACACTTTTCCCACACCCCTCCCTACTCAACCCACACCCTCAAACCCCCTAAATCCCCAAAATACCCTTAAATCAAAACACTCTTTCTCCCTCCCTAAACCCTCACACTCACACAAACACCCACAACCGAACCCTAACCCTCTCTACTCACCCTCTTCGAATCTCCCTCTGCCAAACTCACTCAAACTTCGATTTCAACCCCAAATCTTGTATTCCATACATAAGGTACACGATTCCTAACACTTTTCTACTTGCATTTTGAGTTTTTTGCTGTTTTTACGCGTTTTTCCATATCTGTAAATCGCGAAGCATTCGGTTGGGGTCAACCGAATGGCTCCTGGGGACGAAGGCAACACGAAGCCATTCGGTTGAGCCCTCCCGAATCCATTCGGTTGAGGTCAACCGAACGGTTTAAAATGTGAAATGAATTTTAGGCATTCGGTTGGGGTCAACCTAATGTGTATTCGGGTACCCCCAACCGAATGTAGCTGTTATTTTTTTATAAGGCTGTATTTTAATTTTTAAAATTGTTTATAACGTGTTCCTTTGTGTTTTTCAGTTATGGCGAGGACTCAGGGTGCTCATTCTCAGTCACAGCCCGAGGGTCGGGCAAACAGACCACCTATGACGGTTTCAAACCGTAAACGGAAGGAGGACGCTCGTGCTGCTGCTGCTGGGCCTAGCAGAGCTAGGGGTAGGGGTCGGCCTGCTGGGTTTCAAACCGTCTAATTATGTTGTGCTGGAGGATGAGCCTGATACTAGACAGGTACGTGTCTTTTACATATTTTTCTATTAACTTTATTAGTTTTAAAATGTGTACTTATAAAATATGTCTTTCATAGGCCATGCCAGATGTGGTTCGGATGGTGGATGACATGGAGCGTGTGTTGGATGGTACCGTTTCACGAGACACCCAGCCATGGCGAGTACTCGAGGGTTTGAAGGCCCTCGTGAGGCCATTCCGTAGGCTTAGGAAGTATATATGGTTGTGTGTATAGTAGGAGGAGCCGGAACACACAGTAGGACATTTTTTGTATGGATATTATGGTTGTGTATATAGTAATTTATATTTCGGTTTCCAGCTTAAATATACAATTTATAAGTACCGTTTAAATTAAACACGAAAACAACAATTTTATTATTAAAAATGTCACCGTACATAAAACTCGAAATACACGAAAACGATAAAATGACAGAAACTACGGAGCTGGTGGAGTTAAACGACGAATGATCTCAGCAACGGTCCGTGTGGTTTCCACGTACAAATGCAGATAACCCTTCCATTTAAACGGGACATAAATGGACATCATTGCTTTGACGTCATCGTCGTTCTTGACATCCATTGTAGACCAGTGCACACGTCCATCAGACCAATCCGGTTTCCGATAAACTATACGAGTTATCTCTCGCTCGTCGCCCTCCACTTGCACCTTACACAGTAGTTTATATTTTAGGGCAGCGAATGTTATGTTGTGTCTAAGCCTACACTGCATTGTGTCTCGCCCCTCAAAACAGACACCATCAACTTTGTTGGTGATGATGCCCTGATGATGAACGATAGTGAGGGAAGAATCCTCTGAGTATTGTGTTAGAGGCATTTTTTTGTGGAGAAGAAGAAGCGGAGAAGGGGTTAGGGTTTTTGTGAAGTAGAAGGGAAAGCTGAAGCCCAATTTATAATAGGCGTGAGGAAACATGAGTCGTTGATCAAAATTTTAGATCACAAATCTGAGCCGTTTATTTTCTATCCGTTGTGGCACAATTTCCAAACAAAATGCCATCCACTCTTTTTTCTGACACGTTTGACTGTTTGTAAGCCGTTGATCAAAAGTGTAGGTGGAATCTGAGTCTTTCAATTTTTTTTTTAAAATCCCGTATTCGGCTGCCCTGGTCCAAATGTATTCGGTTGGGGTCAGCCGAATTCTCTAAAACAGGAAAAAATGGGTGTGTGCCAAAAAATACACCTTCGGTTGCCCATAACCGAATTATATCGGTTGCCCGTAACCGAATTGGCAAAAAATACGCATTTCATTAATGGTCTTTTGGTCATTTCGCAGAGTTAGGGGGTGTGGGGTGAGTAGGGAGGGGGTGTAAAAGTGATGGCCAACATTATATTCCAAGAAATTCCAAGAAAAGCCTTACGCTGTTTCTTTGCTGTGCCTTCCTCCCAAACCGAAGAAGCCACATTATATGGAAATCAAATATCATTCGACCAAAAAAAAACCGAAGAAGCCACGAAACACTGCCACCTTACCTCACGACAACGTGTCGAATTTTAGTTGGATATACCTCAAACAATATCGTCGGTTCTTGCTGTCACTTATCTTTCTTTCCCCAATCTAACTTTTTTTTTACGGGTTCCCCATTCTAACTTTATTATCAAATGAATGAAGGAAATTCCCACAGAAGCTATCATCAAACATTCCAAAAACTATTTGTACGAAAAGGAAAATTAAATTAAAGTAAAATAATGGCAAAATTGTTCTGTGAGTCTTTTAAGTTATTTTCGGACAGTTAGTCCTTTTTAAGTTTATTTTCTTATTTTTGTTAAAAAAAAGTTTATTTTCTTATTTATGTTGTCCATTTCAAAAACGTTTTTGGAGCTGTTGGCATGACTAAACGGAGCCCACATGACTTTTTCATTTCATCTCCTTCTCATTTGTTTTTTCCACGTAATCTTTGATCTTCTTCTTGCGCAACTTCATTTACTGATGAATTTTTTTCTCTTTTTTCAAAATCTCCATACTAATTTTCATATTTTTTCTCTGAAAGTTCATCTTTAACATGTAAACCGGAGAAGGAGAAATACGAAATTTGAAAAGGTGAAACACGAACGGGTAAGGTGAAATCTCACTACGCCAGATCTTAAAAAAAATGGCGCCTCATTGGGCAGCGCTTTTGATTAAAGCGCTGGATAAGCTTAAAATGCGCAGGGGAATGAGCAGCGCTTCTGTTAAAACGCTGCCTAAAGAAGGACGAAAATTGGCAATGGGCAGCGCTTTTTATCAAGCGCTGCCTATAGGAGGACGAAAATTGGCAATGGGCAGCGCTTTTTACAAGCGCTGCCTATAGGAGGACGAAAATTGGCAATGGGCAGCGCTTTTTATCAAGTGCTGCATATAGGAGGACGAACATGGGCAATGGGCAGCGCTTTTTACAAGCGCTGCCTATGGGTTAGACGAAATTTGGGCTATGGACAGCGCTTTTTAAGGCAAGCGCTGCCTATTGATATTAATTTTTTTTCTTTCCCTCGCATCCAACATTCATTTTCCCCACATTCCCTCTCACTCTCACGACTCTCACGAATCTCATACGCACTGAAGCTCTCTCACTCACACTCACCAAGCTCTCTCACTCTCTCACTCTCTCAACCATTTTCGTTTCTTCCATTTTTCCTCACCATTTTCGTTTCTCCCTCTCTCTCTCTCAACCATTTCGGCTCTCTCTCCAATTTCGTTTTTCTCTCTCTGTCTCTCTCTCACAACCATTTCATTTTGGTCTGGGTTTCCACATTAATCCATTTCATTTTGGCTTGCCAGCATCTTTGAAGGTAACTCATAAACCCATTTCTTATTTTTGCAATTAAAGTGTTTGTGTTTTTGACTCAAAGAAGCTCATTTTCCTTATATTGCTTTGTTTATGATATTGTGATATTGTGTATATGTGGTTGTTTGGTTGTGTGTTGTTTTTTTGGTTTGCATTTAAAGTGTTTGTGTTTTTGATTCTGGTGTATTTGCTGGTTAGTTATGTGTGATTTTGCTAAGTTATGTGTATTTGCTTGTTTTGATTGGGATACACATAGCTAAGTTAGTTATGTGTGATTTTGCAGGTTTACTTGCTGAGAAATAGAATTGGAAGGAATTGGGAAATGAGCATATGACCAGGAAAATTGCAAATGTAAAAAAGAAAATAAACAAAAACAGAAAAAAAATAAAATAAAAAATTACACAATGGGCAGCGCTTTTTATCAAGTGCTGCCTATAGGAGGACGAACATGGGCAATGGGCAGCGCTTTTTAAAAGCGCTGCCCATTGTTGGAGTGGGAGGACGAACATGGGCAATGGGCAGCGCTTATTAAAAGCGCTGCCCATTGTTGGAGTGGAATCAGCAGCGCGAATTTTGGCAGCGCTCAAAAGCGCTGCCCATGGCTAAAAAAAAGCGCTGCCCATTGCCAAATCTGTTGTAGTGTCTCAAATCAAGAAAAATCAAACACAATATAATTATAGAGAATAGTTCCCAATCGAACCGACCGGTATCTCTAGATGCTCGGCTAGGGTTGTCTTGACCGAAGAAGGAGAAACCCGACTTATCCTTCCCCTCGGTCGCTCACCATCACTCCAAGAGTCATCACTTCTCGTTGTCCAAACTCCCCATCTGTAACGGCAAACAACACATTTATTAGAAATCCTTTATTCTCTCCCACTCCCTTGTAACGACTATAACGGTTATTTTTCCAAATAACCGCCATTAACACGACTTTGTCGTATATCATACGCCCTAATAGCTAATGAAAGGACACCTATTCAGAATCACACACTTATATTCTTACACTTTAGCTTCGGCCTCGGATTAATAGACTAGAACAAGAATCAAGCCCTATTGAAATACCTGAGAAAGCTAGAGAATTTAGTGAAAATTGATTTCTCATTTTTTTATTGATTGAAATTGAATTACAAAGATTTATATATATATATATATATATATATATATATATATATATATATTTATAAAAGATTAAATATGTTTTTTGTACTTATAAAATTTGGGTTTTTTTTATTTTAGTCTCTCAAAAAATATGTTCCACCAACTTTTTCATGAAGCATTATTAAAAGTTATGACGGTCTAAAAACAAAAAATCCAAATTTTATAGGGACAAAAATTTGGTGAATTTTATTTTAGAGACTAAAAACAAAAAAACCTATATTTTATAGGACCAAAAACATATTTAACGATATATATATAATCCTAAAGATGACTTTGGGCCTTTGCCTCTGTTTGGCGCGTCTCATTCGCTAGCGGACAGCAGGTGAGACTAGTGGGTGACGAATACAGGTGTTTGGTAAGTACTAGCGTTTTAACATATAACATATAATGCCTCATTTTTCTGGCATTTTTACCCTTATTATTTTTCTTAAATTACTCTTTTCTCATTAAACATTTTGTCATCATTAAATAATTCTCCCTAGAAAAAAATTGTTAAATAATTTAATCATTAATTAAATATCATTTTATGTCATTTTACATTTATTCGCTATTTTAACTGCTAGTTTTACCAAACACATAATTTGTAATCAGCTAGCTTATCTGCTATCCACTAACTCATCTTGTTATCCGCTAGTTTATCCACTATCCGCTACCGTTTACCAAACAGAACTTTTGGCAAAATAAAATAACAAATCCGCAAAAGATAATAACAAGCCAATTCTATCTTAATTAAAAGATAATAAGTAATTCTGAAAATTAATACTCTCCTCAAATTGGAAGGTATATGACTATATGTTAACCACTTAACCGTTCTTAATTCGGATACAATATCTTGAATTTTTTTTTATGAGAACAATATCTTGAATCTTATACTTCAGCTTCAGGCAACAAGTATGGTCTGGTATCTATCCAAGGTCCCATCAACACTTTACTTCACCTTCTAGACTCATTTACACCCCCCGACCTTCTTACTAGTAGGGAGGGGCATGATAGTCCAAATATGATTAGCCTCCAAAACTCCAAGCTTCTCGGCCACCTTTGCCACTCTGGGTATTTAATGGCTTGGTGGAAAAATTGGTTTGGAGGATTGAATGGGCCATTGGACTAGGTTAGTCAAAATCTTGCAAATGAGCTAGTTGGTGGTCTGGGAACCTTACTGGACCTACAGAGAGCAGATTACTGAGCATATGAGTGGGAATAGGTTCAGCCGAGCTTGACTTTACAAAGTCTGGACCTGACCTGTGTTGAAAGTGTTAGACTTGAGCTTGACTTGTCATAGACCCATTTTTAGGATGGGTTGGCCTTTTTGAAAGCCTGATATGGCCTAAAAGCTTGTTTAAAAGCCTATTTCATTATTTTTCTTTTACGAAAGTTTACAACCTTTATTAGAGTATATTTTACTTTCAGCAACCATAGTTAATTATGTTAGTCAAGGTAACTCTAGTTTAGTTGGATAGTTGATTTAATTAATTAGTTAGATTCAGAATTGATTCAGTTAGAGTATTAACTGAACAGGAAAGTGTATATACCTTACTTTCAGTATCTGTAATTCATATATTCAGTTTTCCATCAATGAAGTTTTCTTCTTCAATCTCTCTGGTTCCAGTTCCAATATCGCCATACTGTTGAGAAATGTTATAAAATCCATGGTTACCTTTCTGGTTATGGTAGAAACAAGCAGAAAGATGCAACTGGTTCAGAAGATTAGGTCACAGCCACTGCAGAGCCTTCTTCCAACTCTGTTTTCACTGATGATCAATGCAAAATGTTGATGGCGCTGCTGTCCAACCAGATGTCTCAAGCAACAGTTCCTGGCCTTGCTGCTTCTGCTAGTGCATCAAGTGCTATCTTTAATGTTTGCTTGAATACTACTTCGTTCAATCATTTGAAATTGTCTTTTGGTATTCATTATTGGATAATTGATACGGGTGCCACATGTCACATAGCATACACTCTTGATAACATCATATACATCAAACCTGCACATAATTCATTTGTTACCTTGCCAAATAAGACAGTCATTCAAGTACACTTTGTAGGCACGGTTTCTCTAGGCAATGGTGTTATATTAACCAATGTTCTTTATATTCCTAGTTTTCATGCCAATCTACTTTCAGTTGGCTCTTTACTCACCACTTCAAACATGTCCATGTTCTTAATAAACAACAAATATTTTATGCTTATAGCAAATGAAATTGATTGGGAGTGGTGAGCTGGTCCAAGGGTTGTATCTCTTCCAAGCTCATCAACCTACTCTTCCAATCAATACTTTCTCTACCACAGATAAGACCATTCCTCTGACTTCTCAAGTCCCTGCACTCTCAAACACTGTTATTCATCTCTGTAATTCTGTTTCACATGATAATAGTTTCAATTTGTGGCATGCACGATTAGGTCATTTGTCAAATAAATGTCTTTTTTCACTTAGCAAAACCTTAGGTCTGAATTTGTCACACCCTAATACATCCCACTCATGTAATATTTGCCCATTATCCAAACAAAGACGTTTATCTTTTACTTCTTTTAATCACATGTCTGATTCTGCATTCAATCTCATACATTGTGTCATTTGGGCCCTTATCATGCTCCAACATATATGATAATCATAGATTCTTTCTTACTATTGTGGATGATTATTCTCGCTTTACATGGATATACTTGCTTAAGCACAAGTCTGATGCACCCACACACATCAAACATTTTTTTCTCTGATTGAGACACAATTTCACACTGTTATTAAGGCGATTAGAACTGATAATGCCAAGGAGTTGGCTCTTACTGATTTTCTGACAACTAAAGGGACCATACATCAGTTCAGTTGTGTAGAGAGACCACAACAAAACTCTGTCGTTGAGAGGAAACATCAACACCTTTTCAATGCCACAAGGGCATTGTACTTCCAATCTAGAGCACCTATATCTTTTTGGGGAGAGTGTTTGAAAATAGTAGTGTTCCTAATCAACAAGACTCCATCCACCTTACTTAAGGGTAAAACCCCTTATCACTTGTTGTTTTCAAAAGACCTTAATATCTCTTCCCTAAAAGTTTTTGGTTGCTTAGCCTATGCTTCCACTCTACCTTCCACTAGGGATAAACTCACCCCTCGTGCCATTCCCTCCATTTTTGTTGGGTATCCTATAGGTTACAAGGGTTACAAACTTTATAACCTCCATAACAGAACATTTTTTGTTTCCAGAGATGTAGTTTTTCATGAGACTACTTCCCTTTCCACTACACTGGAGCCCAAACCTTACCTCCTGATCCATTTCCAGACACAGTCCTCCCTTTACCTCTTCCTGATATTACCATAATCAGTGACAACACTCAGCCAGAAACACAACCAGAAACAGTACCTGTTAGTACAGCACCTGACTCCCCAGCAGTGATCCCACATGCTGCTTCTGAACCCATTCCTCAAGCTAGAAGGTCTACTAGGGTTCCTCGTCCACCATCTTACCTCACAAATTACCAATGTAACACTGTCTCTTCCTATCCTCTCAGCCAATATATTTCCCATGACAAATTATCACCCCATATGCCTCTTTCATCAATCAAATCTCATCTTTCTATGAGCGTCAATATTATCATCAAGCTGCTAAGTTTCCCGAATGGCAGCAAGCTATACAATCTGAGCCTGATGCTCTAGAAGCCAACAATACTTGGACCCTTGTCCCTCTCCCTAAAGGCAAGCATACCATAGGATGTAGGTGGGTCTATAAAGTGAAAACTAAAGCTGATGGTTCACTTGATAAACACAAGGCAAGGCTAGTAGCCAAAGGGTACACTCAACAGGCTGGTGTAGACTTCAAGGACACCTTCTCACCTGTTGCTAAGCTGACCACAGTTAGAGTTCTCTTGTCCATTGCTGCTGTCAAAGGTTGGCATCTTCTCCAACTTGACATCAACAATGCCTTCTTAAATGGAGATCTATTTGAAGAAGTATACATGGATCCTCCTCTGGGCCATCACAGTAAGGCGGAGCATCTTGTTTGCAAACTAAACAAGTCCATCTATGGATTAAGACAGGCTTCAAGACAGTGGTTCACCAAGTTCTCTCAAGCGTTTACCAATTCTGGATTTGTTCAATCCAAGAATGATTACAGCATGTTTACCACGGGGTCTGGACAACATTTTATAGCAATATTAGTTTATGTTGATGATATTGTTGTTGTTGGTCCATCCGTTGACATGATTCAGTAGGTTCAGAAGAAACTGCAAAGCCTATTCAAGTTGAATTCTGGGTTCTCTGAGGTATTTTCTGGGTTTAAAGATTGCTAAAGCATCTGACAGTATATCTCTCTCACAGAAAATACACCTAGTCTCTGCTCACTGACATAGGGTTCATTTATTGTAAGCCAACATCTCTTCCCATGGATACCAATCTCAACTGAGTGCTACTGATGGTGAATTACTTCCTGATGCTTCTCAGTATAGAAGATTGATATGAAGACTTCTTTATCTTACCATTTCAAGACCAGATATCTGTTTCGCAGTGAACAAACTGAGCCAGTACATGTCTAAACCCACTGATGCACATCTGAATGTAGTCCATCACTTATTGAGGTATCTCAAAGGAACACCAAGGACTAGCTTATTCTTCTCTGCTCCTTCTGACTTGTCCCTCAAAGCTTATGCAGACTCGGATTGGGGAAGCTTCCCTGACACTAGAAGAAGCACCACTGGCTATTGTGTGTTCATTGGGGACTCCCTAGTATCATGTAAATCCAAGAAACAACAGGTTGTTTCACGTTCTTCTGCTAAGGCAGAATACAGGTCACTAGCTAGTGTGGCTAGTGAGCTACAATGGCTTACTTCTCTCCTAAAAGACTTTGAGATAACTGTTGTACCTGCCCTTGTCTTCTCTGATAGTCAATCTGCTATACATTTGGCCTCCAATCCTACATTCCATGAGAGGTCCAAACACATTGAGATTGACTGTCATTTCATTCGAGAGAAAGTTTTATCTCGTGTAATACTCTTGGTGCATGTGAAGTCTTTTCATCAGCTGGCTGATATTCTGACCAAGCCTGTTACCTCTACTTTGTTCAATGATTTATTGTCCAAGTTGGGCCTTCACAGTATTTATCTCCCAACTTGAGGGGGAGTATTAGAGTATATTTTACTTTCAGCAACCATAGTTAATTATGTTAGTCAAGTTAACTCTAGTTTAGTTGGATAGTTGATTTAATTAATTAGTTAGATTCAGAACTGATTCAGTTAGAGTATTAACTGAACAGAAAAGTGTATATACCTTACTTTCAGTATCTGTAATTCATATATTCAGTTTTCCATCAATGAAGTTTTCTTCTTCAATCTCTCTGGTTCCAGTTCCAATAACCTTTGAGTGATGTATGCTTTTGTAAATAGACTAAGAAACTAATAAGTCATTTAATTTATTCCAAAAAAAATAATAAGTCATTGAGTTTAAGTTTTTTTTTATAGGATATCCAATTTAAATTCTATTTTATAATAATAACTTTAAATATGTTAAAAATTGGTGTATGTGAATATGTTTAACTTAACAGAAAATAATAGCAAATTTATAATTTAACACAATTTAATAATAGTCAAATTCTATTTAACATTATTTACATTTACTTAAATGGGCCGGCTTGGTAGGCTTAAAAAAAAATTTCGTTGGCCTGGAGTTTGGCATTTTTAGCTAAATAGACTTTTAAAAAAGTCTTAGTCTGATCAAGTTAAGAAAAAGTCTGGCCTAGCCTGAGCCTGACGTTACATAAGTCGTAAGTCCCTACCGGTCGGTCTGGTCTATTCCCACCCCTAGTTGAGCAACACCGGGTGGCTCGTGTATTACTAAATTATAAATATTAATAGTAATACAATAAATTTCCTCTAAATTATGACTTACAAACCACGGTCTACAATAAATAAAACCCCACATATAATTCAAATTTAGGAGGCAAAATAAAGAAATAGAGGCACTTGTGATTGGGGGAGAACTTCAGATTGAGCATTTTGGTGAAATCAAAAAGCATTCCCTGAAAAATATGGATTTGGAGGCATTTTGGTGAACTTCAGATTGAAGGAGTGCACCAAAAGAGTGCAGAAAAATAACTTAATTAATTGATTAACACAGCACAGGCGGCAAATAAAAACAATAACACAGCATAGGCAGATGTTGTTTGAGTAGCTTGGTTAATTAATTAACATGTCACATCAAACATTTAATATTAGTAATTGGTGATAATAAAAAATGCTGACGAGTGAAATCCACGTAGCAGTAACGGTGACGGTGAAGGCGGGACCAACCAAACCAACCACTTACGCTACGCTTCCTCCTCACTTAAAAGTAATCCACGCCGTTGCTACACCCGTCACTCCAAACCACATCTAATTGCTCTCTCGAGTTGCCGCGTGGCGTTCGACATCAAAACGTCGTCGCTTCGAGCAATCATTCGATTACTGTGCTTGATATCTCACCGGTCCCAAGCAAGAAAAACGAAACGAAAAAAAGCGCTTCCAAATTATACGTTCTCACATTCCCGAATCACACGTTTTTCGTTTCTCCTGTGCTTTACTTTCGCTTTGCTTCTCCTATCATCGTTATCTTCATTCCGTAATCAGTTCCCACATTGCAGATAGTGGTGATGGCACTAAAAGCGATTCCCCAAAACCTTATTCACCAAACATGATCAACTACTCGTAAAGAAAAAGGATTTTATTTCTTTTCTGTTATTTCCAGTGGCTGCAGATTTTGGAATCGCCGAGCAATTTAGGGTTTTAATTTTTTGCGTTTTCCGATGACGTATTACAGCGATGATGGTGGTGATGGGCGGAGAGAGGAGGTGGTCCCGGACCTTACTGTTACAATCGAAGCTGATGATAACAATGGTGACTATGTCAAATTGATGCCAAGCCCCGACGAGGATTCTCCGCTAGCTGCGGCGGAGGAACCTTCTGTGCCGTCAAGAAGATCCGTCGTGTGGTATTGGGTTAAATTGGTGTTGTTGTTTTTATGTTTGGGGTTTCTGGCTGTTGCTGTGCTCAAGTGGGTTGGACCTTATTTGATAGACAAGGTTTGTTCTTTTCCCCTTATTGACGATAATTGTATTTGGATTGTGCTGTGTAGTTTGGGGCTTGTTTTTTTCCCGTGTAAAGCTTTGATTTTGAGAATTAAAATGATTCGTCGCTTTTGCAGATACTATATTTGTTTAGGAACTTTAGATTGTTCACTCATAGTGCTGCAGAATCATGTCCTTTATGTTCATTCTCGTTGCCTGTAACATGAAATGTGTATTGAAATGTTTGCTTGCAGAAAATAAAATTAATATTATGATTTGTTGCTTTGGATTATGATTATCAGTCACTTTTCTCATGGATGCCATAATTTTATTTTCAGGAAGTTATTCCAATAATAAATTGGGAAACAAAGACTTTCAGTCCTCCAGTGCTTACCATTTTCTTATTTGCTTCTGTTGCACTTTTCCCAACCCTGCTCTTGCCGTCTTCACCCTCTATGTGGGTGGCTGGAATGACATTTGGTTATGGATTTGGGTTCTTGTTAATAATATCTGCTGCAGCTATTGGTGTATCACTCCCTTTCTTCATTGGCACAATCTTCCTCCATCATAGAATTGAAGTACGTGCTTAGTCTTCAATCTGAGTTGTCTTTTTTGTTTTCTGTATATTGGTGTTTGCCAAAATTGTACTAATTCGGATCCTATGTTTCATGAATCGATGCAGGGATGGCTAGAGAAATATCCAAAGAAGGCTTCTATTCTAAGATCAGCCGGTGGAGGAAGCTGGTTTCATCAGTTTCGAGCTGTTGCCTTAATCAGGGTTTCTCCATTCCCTTACATGATTTACAACTATTGTGCGGTGGCAACAAAAGTTAAGTACTGGCCTTACTTAGTTGGATCGTTGGTAGGAATGGTGCCAGAAATATTTGTTGCAATCTACACGTAGGGTTTCTCTCTCTCCCTTTCTCTCTTCATACCATTCTCCTGTTATAAAAGGAACTTGTGTTTTACATGGTTATATATATATATATATATATAATAATATTACACACACACTTGTGTGGGTTGCTTCTTGACTATCTAAATGTTGCATTTGAAACTGGTCACGTATACCTAAAAATTTAGGTGCACTTTTTACTAACTTTTCAATATCCATGCCATATTGTAGATATAGGATTATAGGCTATGTAATTGGCTTGACTGACTTTGAGCTTCATTATGTTAGCAGAATATGGTTATTCAATAAAAGGCAATTATTTACTCTATGCCTTCGTATTTGGTAAAAATGGCTTCAGTTAGATTTTATGGTTTTGAATTTAAATAATTGATGTAATTGAGACTCATGCAGGCTCTTCATCTTCCTTTATCATGTTTTCATGTTTCCCTCTGTTGCAATATGTTGCTCTTATAATTATTGATTGTGAAGTAGATCTAGATATGATTTGGTGAATTCGTGAATCTTTAATATATTGGTAAAAGTGAAATATTCTTTCAAAATGCACTAATTGCATAAATGCATGCATACCGCTTATGTATGTTATTTCTATAATTAAAGAGAAAATGTGATTAAAATGTTTTCATGAGTTTTAAGCTGTGTTCGTAAGTTACTAGGTGGAGCTTATTGAAATAAGCTGAAAACAACTTACGGACATATCGTAAGCTATCGCAAACACTACTTAGCATCTTCATATCATGTCCTGTCATTTTGTTCCTCCTTGAATTTGAGCATAGGGAATATGTATGTTGTGTTGGAGAATTACTGAATTAGTAATTTATCTTTGAAGTAGTTGTTTTTTTTTGGAGCAGTTGGCTGTTTAGTTCACACTCATTTTAGATCTTAATTAGGAATACCATCTACCATGCGAGCCTTTGTATTACAAACTGTTCTATTACTTTATACAGAGGTAACAGATTTATCTCTTTCCATACATGGTTATGTCTTATATTTAGCTTCTTAACTAAATCATACAATGGCTATTGTCCACTAAATGGTCAAGGTTGCCCATCATAATGGTGGTGCTGCTACTAACAAAATGCCTGATTCCTCATACTATGGAAACTTCATTTCTCACTTAGTTCCTCAAGAAAACAATTTAATACAATATCGTATTTGGCTGTTCCCCTCCTCTAATACTGTCTATCACCACTTTTACATCTCTTCTATAGCTTTGATGAAGCCCTTGATCCATAGAGGGCAATCATTACTGCAATAATATCAATGTTATGAAGTGGTATTGATATTTTTGTTTTATGTCTTCTTATTTTGGAAGGGTTAAAGAAAACAAAGGTAACTAAAACAATATAGATTGTTTGATTCTAACTCGCCAAATACATAAGCTCTAGCCGATTAGGTAGTAAACTAGTAGGATCAAATCGTGTCAATATAAAGGTCTGGGTTTGATTCGCGCTGGGGGTTTTACATTGGTACTGCAACCCTTCACTTAGGCTTTTAGCATGCTCTCATCGCCTCCTAAACTCAACACAAATAAATTACGCACTAAATCTTTTTGCTTGGTTTGAAAGGCAATCTTGGTCTTTTTGCTTTTATTGTTTTACCCCCTTCCTTCCTCTTCAGTACACCCTAAGGGCCTTTTTTGAAATTTACCTTTCAATACTAATGTTTAATCTATTTATGGCAAAACATTTTTTCTAATAATAATAATAATTATGAGTTTGCCATTAATTAATCCTTTTGTTCTTTGCATCTGACTGATTCTGACATGTATTTCATGTTACACATGGAATCCATTATTTCCATTTACCCATTTCCATTGTTGGTTTGATTATAAAGATAGAAACTAATGACCCAAAATATATGGTCCCTCTTGAACTCATTGTCTCCTTGGCTATTGCTGTAGAGGAATTTTGATTCGGACATTGGCTGATGCTTCAAATGAAAAGCAATCTCTATCCGCCCAGCAAATCATTCTCAATGTGTTAGGCTTCTGTATAACTGTGGCTACAACCATCATTATCACAGTTTATGCCAAGAGACGGCTCAAGGAGTTACAGGAAGAGGATGAGGGGTTGTTGCAATAGTCCAGTAGTTTTAGTCGGGGCTTTGATTGTTTCCAGTGTTGGAACTGCAGCAGGCTCTCCTAATTGTGTGATGGAGTTGAAGCTAGTGGAAATTGAAGTAGACGCGGAAGCAAGCATGCTATTACTACCATATCGTACTGCAAGTGGTGCTCCCTGCACTACTAGGAGAGGTTATGTTTGTCTAGTAACTTCATTTATGGGAAGAGTTGACCATCAAATGTATTATAAGTGGTGGGAAGGGTTAACCAAGGATTTCGGAGGAACAAGCTAACTTGACTAACACCCATTTTAGTTCAGCATTTCCATTTATTGTTTCTTTTATGATTTAAAGGAGTTGTTTTCCTTGACAGTGTTTTAATGTCATTTGTATATGAAATATAGGACTGATGTGAACTTGGCAGGATTCGTTTGTTTAAATTGGATGCATCAATATTTGTTGGATTGCCAATATGCGCAGGATTCGTTTGTTTAAGTTGGATGCATCAATATTTGTTGGATTGCCAATATGCGCAGGATTCGTTTGTTTAAATTGGATGCATCAATATTTGTTTGATTGCCAATATGCCACAGGGATTATGTTCTGCCCGCATTATACAAAAAGTTGTGGTAATAATTTGAGTGAGTTATTCGTCTCTTCAATGTCTGAGTTAAAATTTAGGGCACGCAAAAGTAAATGCTCGTCGAATGTAGCATTCAGTCAAAATTGGCATAAATGTGATGGGATCGGGAAGGGAAACATTCCTTCTCCGTACGTGCGGGACACACTTTATGGATATAGTTGAGGGCAATGTTTTTAAAACCGGACCGGAGATCGAACCGGCGAGACCTTCGGTTCATGGTTCAATCGGTTCAACCATGGTTGAACCGGATAAGTAATTTATTAAATAAAAAATAAAAAATATTAAATTTTGGAGAAAAAAGTAAATTTAAAAATAAAAAATTGCATTTCGGGCGGTTCAACTCGGATCAACCCGGTTTGGTTTCCGGTTCAAAGCGGTTCTTTGACCTGCGGTTCAAATGGGGTTGAACCAACCGGCCAGGGGTCCGGTTCCCGGTTTAACCGGTTGAACAGGCCGGTCCGATCCGGTTTTTAAAACCTTGGTTGAGGGACCTCAATAGGAGCCCCTCGGTGGCCAAGTGATTGAAGTGAAATGCAGGGAATAACAAAGTAAAAGAAAAATAAATTTTTTTAGGTCAAAATTGTAAGCATTTCATTCATTTGAATTTTGAGCCAAAAGGCTCGAAGCATTACACAAGGTCTAAACATGGGAGCTCTAGCGTAAAAATCTCAAATTCGCTCGTTTTCTATTTTTAAGTAATTGTTTTAATTTTTCATATCTCCAAAAAATCTGAGAAGCACACCCCGAAACCGATGAATTGACCGTCTTTCTAAACTGATTTTCTTCATAAACTGAAATTATTTTCCTCAAACCCCCCTATTTATTGCTATCTGTTCGTTCTTAATTTTGGTAGTATTTAAATTAGAGATCCTTGTGAGACGACCAATGTTACTTGCCTTCTTACTATATTTCCTATCTTTTAATTATTTTGATTCGCGTACGACCGCTGATCAATCACCAATCGGAGTAGAGTAGGATCATGGAATATCGAAAGAAAAACCTGAACCACATATTGCTCCCTCAACAAGTGATGTCGCTATCATAAGAAACCCCCATCAAATGCTCGTGCGGTGTTGCAGCGGAGAAACCCTAAGGACCTGATCTAGCAAGCGACAGAGATAACCTGAGGACCTCATCACTGAAAGTGCATCTTGAGAAGTAGGTTTGTCGTTGCCTTTTGTTGCCGATCGTCGCCTCCTTAGCGCTCTGCATCAACATTCAGGGGTGGTTGATTGATTTTGGTGGTGCTCAATCTGCTTTTGAATAGTCCTTTTCCTAGTGGTGGATTGTAAGAAGATCAACAATATTCAATCTGTCTCGTTCTCTTCTCAGTGGTAGACTGCAAGCATATTGACGCTGTATATATGTTCTTCTTTTACATCTGGTCATCTTCCTCTACGACGTCGGAACATGTATCTGAGGGAATCTCAACCAGGTAGTAGGAAGCTAACCAGCATTGACTCCATTCGCAATCCAATCAACAACATCATTCCCGGCCTTTTCAAACCAGAGGCAAACTTAAGAGCTAAGTTTTTTTTGTTCAGATGTCTTTGTCTTTTTATTCTTTCTAAATGATGTGAGAGAGGGAGAGTTTGAGGGAGGGAACAAGGGAGGGGACGGGAGGGAGATCGTGGGAGGGCACGGTGGAGAGAGTTGGATAGAGAGAGGAAGTTAGGGTGTGTAGGTGGAGCCGTTTATGGCAGAGGTTTTCTGGACGCTTACTGTCGCTGTTGAGGACGACGGGAGGTGTTTCGTAGATGGTTGGACAAGAGTTTAAGGCCGAGAGGATCTACTTAGAAAGAGGGGGTCGATCAAAGGCATAATAATAGGTCGGGGTTAACAAAAGGAGAGGACGTATGACATTGTGTCTCTAGCCGTAGAAGATGCGGTGCGGTTAGAGGGTTCCTGAGTCCCATGAGGACGGATCTAGCTATTGCTTCCAAGGTAGGTAACAGTGATATTGTTCTGACTTCCTTTTTCATTACAAAATTCCCTAAGCATTATCAGGCCAAAGATCTTCTAGATGTGTTCAAAACCTATGGGGAGGCTCCAGAGGTTGTTATTCCTTCAAGAAGAGACAAGACTGGTAGAAGATTTGGGTTCGTTCGTTTTCAGACAGTCAAGGAGCCGAATCTTTGGTGTGAAGCTTGATAACATCTTCATTGGAAGTATGAAGTTGTTTGTCAATCAACCCAGGTTTGAGAGGGTGGATAATGAGCTTCAACATAAGCAACATGTTTCTGGCAATGCTTTGTGTGAGAGCAAGAAGGCGCAACCCATGACTCATAGGTGGGTTGCCAAGAAACAAGAAGGGGTTACTGATAAACGCGCAACGGCTGGCGACAAAGAAACGATTGTAGCAGGCAGTGTGATGGATGTCCATTTCATTTCTCTGTTTGAGGTTGTTTCGAAACTACGCACAATGGTCAGTGAGGTTTTGTACCTGGGTAAAATCTACTTTACTCAGGACGAGTTTTATAGACAAGGGGTTTTTTCGGTGAAGTTCACACCTCTTGGTGCGAACATGGCTCTGTTGGAAGGTAGGGAAGATGGTGATCTTCAAGCTCTTGTTACAGAGGCGGGAGGATGGTTGGCTCAATAGTTTGAGGTGATCAGGCGTGGCAGCCTGGGGTTTTAGACAAGGAACGTTTGATGTGGGTTCGGTGTTTTGGTGTTCTGGTTCATTCGTGGTCGCCCGATTTTTTCTCTTCTTTAGTCGAGCCGTTCAAAACTTACGTGAGTTCTGATGATAACACTGAAAAGAAGAAAGCCATGAACGTTGCACGCATTCTGGTCAGAACGAATTCTTTTGTGCTTTCAATCGTATTTTCAAGGTTAAAATCGATGAGGATATGTTTGAGATAAGGGTGGTGGAGGATTGGTGTGCTCCAATGCAATAGAGTATTCCAGTTGGTAATAAGGTTTTGGAGACTAGTGCGGATGAAGAGGGCTCAGAGGTCGCTTATCATTGGCTAGAGTTCCCAGAAGAGGAAGAGCCGGTTGAGGAAGAGGTGTTTTTTACTAATAATGGAGGCACTAACGCGGATGGAGGGAACAAACGGAGTGAATCAAGGATTTGGTCTAAGGCTTCAAATTCAAATTCAAATGATTACAATCATGTGTTTATTGCTAATAATGGAGGCTTTGGTCAAAGAGTGAGTCGGCTGCAAGTGATGCTGTTTCTCATGTGAGTAATACTTTAATCCTTTTTGGGTCGATTCAGTGAGATATGGTGCGTGAAGAAGATATGGGCCACGAAGTTGATGATGTTAGCAGTAAGCCCACCAAAAATGTTAGATAGATTGATAATGGGTCGGCTGAGGTTTTGGGGCGTGGCAGTGGGTCTACCCCTGATCTTCCTTTCCACAATAGCGCTAAGGAAGATTGGGTTGATGTGGTTTCATCAACGCATGGTCCAATTCAAACTATTAAGCCCAATGAACTCCCTTTAATCCCAAAGTCCAAGTGTGTAGCTTGTACTATTCAATCATACCTCGGTGTGAATCAGAACCTATGTTCTCATGTTGATGCAGCTGATTCCTCAATGGAATTAACAGTTCGTAAGGTAAGTCGTATGGATGTGGCTCGTGCAGTGTTTTCTATCTTATATTTATCTATCTAATCAAAACACCAACTATTAAAAGTACCAAACTACTATTGTCAAAAAAAAATTACCGAACTTCTCTTTCTATATTTTTGACGCTTCAACAACTTTGAGGATAAAATAGTAACTCTAATATTTTCAAAATTTCAGAAACTTATAACGAATGTTTATAGGGAAGTCAATTTCCACGCTATTGATATTTGAGTGTTGAAATGATTATCAAACCAGAGAACGTAAACATCCCAGAATGAACAAAACTAGGCTTCCAAAATTAACCAATAAGATTAAACACCATCAACTCAGGTATAGCATCAAACTTGCGGAAAACCCGATAGACAATAACAACATATAAATCTATTACATTAACACCTGGAGAGAGAGTATCAAAACGACTTAATATACTACTAAAATGCAACATCATTATCGGTCTTTAGCTATATCAATGTCTACTAACTAAAAGCATTTGTCACCTCTAGCCTTATAAACTCTTCGTTACTTGCAAAATTAAACCTTACTTTTTATCCACGCATGAGACAAAGGAATACCACCCATCTCCTACGAGGCATTGATATGAAGGTCCAAGTCTGCTTTTCTCCAGAAGGTACCATTACCGCAATCTTCTTAGGTCTATGGCTTAGTTACATTCTTACAATATTCGCAGGGATGTACTGCATTTAAGAAAATAGAAATTGTAGTAATTATATAATATAATAGTAATGATTTAAAAACATAATAAATGTTTTAACCACTATAACTAAATTAAAAGGACGTCAAACTCACCAAAGTCAGTTGTCGTTCTACACACGGTTGTCTCATGCTCTTTAACTAGAACTACTGGTCAATTGGGGGTGACGATGTGTAGTGAAAGAATTATCCTTTTAAAGTCGGGTGCTCGGATGTCCGACTTAAAACGTAGACGCGGTGGCTCAGAATTAGCCTTTTAAGTCGGGCTGAAAGGTTTAACATTTAAGTCAGTTAAAAAGTTCACGAACGATAGGTTCAAAAACTTGTAAAAAAATTGAACATTTTAAGTCGGTTAGATATATGGTCCGACTTTAAAGGTCCAAGCCTTTTTTTTTGCTAGGTTGAACAATATTCATCCACCCTTATTCTACCATAACATGTTCTCCAATGTACTATCCACTCAATCTGGTCTATAGTACTTTGGTATCAATATCAATCCTCCAAAGTACTTTGGGCAAAATCTGAAATGCACACATTTCTATAAATAATTAAAATAATTATATAATGTACAACACATCTTTATGAATTCAAATAACCAAGTTATGTTACTCACAAGCATTCTCCGGCTTAAGTAATGGCCTGACAAAGTTACATGGCACCGACGTCGGAGGACAACGGTTGCAAACAATCTTCATGGCTAACAATGCATATAATAAAAGGTCAAACTAAACCCCCCCATAATAGTTGAACATTACAGCATCTTCGAAGGGTGGGAAGAGAGAGAAAATGATTAAAAAACTATAAATAATGATGAGAGTGAATTTAAGAGAGAGATAGAGAGGATGGAGGGAGATGTAGAGTGAGTGGGAGGGAGAGGATCCAAATCCACCTCTACATCAAC
This sequence comes from Astragalus membranaceus, assembly GCA_039519185.1. Classification (NCBI taxonomy): domain Eukaryota; kingdom Viridiplantae; phylum Streptophyta; class Magnoliopsida; order Fabales; family Fabaceae; genus Astragalus; species Astragalus membranaceus. Next base: position 163,856,811 of record CM076846.1, on the reverse strand, counting down.
CTAAGGGTAACAGAAGAGATGCACCCAAAGGAAAAGAGATCAAGATATACAGCTGAGAGATGCCTCTAAGTAGTACCAGCAATTTAATGACAGCACCTACAAATAAAAAGAGGAGACAGATTAAAACATAGTATTCGACCCCTACAATTAAAACAAATAGAACCACAAACAACAGTCCCGAAACTATAGTCCCATAATACTGTAAATATAGCCCCACTTCATGGCATAGCCAATGCTAAACAGCAGCCAGATCAGTTATTGGGAAAAACCCAAGTCCCACATTGACTAGAGATATGGTCTCAAAAGAGTTTATAAATGGGAGGCAACCCTCACCTTACAAGCCGGTTTTGTGGGGTTGAGTTAGGCCTTAACCACATTCTAAGATCAACAAAAAAGAGCTGTTAAGGAACCCCCAAACCATTTCCAGGAGTTTAGCTTGAGTTATTAACCACCACTTGATACCAACACCGGAATACATAAAAAGAATAGGTTAGAATTATAGTTACTATCTAATCTAACTACATCCCGTTTAAAAAATAATCTATACAAAGTTTTATATAATATAAATTAAAATTAAATCAATTCTCTTTATTTAATCTTAAATCAATAAAAATGATCTACATAAATACGGTCCAAATAAACAATAGAGATAAAAGCTGCATAAATGAAACATAATTTTTTTTGCTACCATGTTATTGGTGCACAGTGTTCACCAATTTTGTCGGTGACTAAATTACGTGATGTGAGCCTACATGAAGCGTGGATGAAGATCAAAAAGACAATGCTCAAAAGACTCAAAAGTCAAAGTCAAGGGAAAATACTTTAATGTGTTTAATCTAATCATTAAGATAAAAGCACATTAAAGGTCTCCATGTAAATAATAGGGAATTTCTATATAAGCAAACTCTAGTGTTTCCTATGCTGTAACACCCAAAGTAATTTTAATTACTTTAATTATTATCTTGTTAGCTTGTCTTGGAGCTCATTGTATTGTTTATCACTTTGGTATTTGTTGTCAAGGTGAGTTCTCTCATTCCCCGCCATTTTCTTCTCTAGGGTTTTGACATTTTGGTGTGTTTATACCCACTTGATTCTGAAATTGTGTTGTTGTTGCTTGAAAATGCTACCCCACTCCTTGAATTATTTGATTGTTGATGCTTTTAGCAACAAATGGGTGATCCATGTATTCTTAGAAATTTTGTGTGATTTGCATGATAATGATTGATGTTTTGTTCTTGTTTGAACTTGATTTTACATGTAAGTTGGTATTTTGGATTAGTGAAGGAATGGGGACGAAATTGGTACCAAAGAATAGTAAAAACCCTTGAAAAATCTATTTAGTTGTTGCTGATAAGGAAGCACGTTTTTGAGAAAATATGTTTTCATAATAGCATATGAAGTGAAGAAAGTTTCAAAGACATGTCCAAAAAAGTATGCAAAAATAAGTTTTCAAAATTATCTCTCAAAAATCTAGTCTCGGTATAGAGTTTTCGAAATAAGAGCTTTCACAAATAAAAAAGATTGAATAATAATCTATGGAGGGCTTTAAAGAGTCTCTATGAACATGGTTTTTGAGAAACTATGATTTCAAAAGAGGATATGATTAAAGTATCAAAGACATGTCCAAAATAGTATGCAAAGATAAGTTTTTAAATTTGTTTCTCAAAAACCTAGTCTAGGCTTGGTGTTTTCAAGATAAGAGTTTTCAAAAAAAATAGATTGAAAAAGGCTCTATGAACAAGGTTTTTGAGAAAATATGTTTTCAAAAAGCATATGAAGAAAGTTTCAAAGACTTGTCCAAAAAAGTATGAAAAACTAAGTTTTCAAATTTATTTCTCAAAAATCTACTCTCGGCATAGAGTTTTCACAAATAAAAAAAAATTGAATAATCTATGGACAAGGATTTAGAGAGTCTCTATGAACATGGTTTTTGAGAAACTATGATTTCAAAATAGGATATGAAAAAAGTATCAAGGACATGTCCAAAAAAGTGTCTACAAAAAGTACGCAAAAATAAGTTTTCAAATTTGTTTCTCAAAAACCTAGTCTAGACTTGGTGTTTTCAAGAAAACAGTTTTCAAAAAAGAATAGATTGAAAAAGGCTCTATGAACAGGTCTAATCTATGATCATTGTTTTTGAGAAACTATGTGTTACCTCGAAATTTCGACAGTAGTATTTGAATAGGTATTATAAAGGTTCAGTTCCTTATTAATGATACTTTGAAAGTTACAGGTCTCATTCAAGTCAATCTGCTACCAGTTTCGACAAAGGAAGTTTTCGAGCGTGGATAGTTAAGAAGAAGTTCGACAAGTCGATGCGTCGATTCTATAGGGAAACAGAGCAAAGGTCTTTTCGACAAAGTGGTGCCCAAGGTTTCGACAAGCAGTTATCTAAATAAGTGCTGTGGTCGAAAGACGGAGCGGTTATCTAAATTTTATCTAGTCGAAATGGCAGTTGTAACCGCTGAGCAGTTATTGTTTTTTCTTTTATTATAAATGGAAGTTTCTCGTAGAGAGAGGGAGGGCACAAATCATTACGCAAATTACAGAATTCTGAAACTCTAACTTCCAAGCCAAAGCGAAAAACGAGTAGAAGAATCATTGTTCATTGTATGTGATTGTGCACCGTTTCTTCTTTATTATTTTTCAACTCAATTCGAACTTGTTTACATCTTTGCGAATCATTTACTGCTTCTTTTATTTTAATTCTGTTTTTATGGTAAACTGTCCCTTTTTCTTTAAATTTCTTCTAATCAAAACACTGGTGTTCAAAGGCAATTGCACAGAGATTTTTCTAGTTTGATCTCACAAACATTCCTCATAAAACTAGTGATTGTTTGCTAAAAACACCAGCAAACAAATTGGCACGCCCAGTGGGACCTTTGCCTTTAATGTTGTGTGTTTACTTGTTAGTGTGTACAATCGTATGCGCTTAAGAAGTGGTAGAATGGTGCGTACTAATTCTAACAGTTCTTCTAGTTCTGGTCCTGCAATTTCACAAGGACAAGGAACAACCGTTGATTCTGCAAATATAACCGCAGGAGCAGTTGTAGGAACAATAACCCCTTCAACATCAATAACCGTTCCTGCAATATCAACGACCAATGTTGGTCCAACACAGTCTATGACTTTGCCATCAAGTATAGGGCTCCATTCTAGTCCTTATTTAGGGCCTCATGGTAGTCCTTATATGGCAACAGGAAACGGTTTAGATACACGTTTTCAAATTTTGAATTTACCACTGTTTCCTTCGGGTATGTATGGCATGCCTACTGGAATGCCTCACATTTCAACATTTTCTCCCACACGCGTTTCCTATGAAAGTGTGCAGGGTCGAGATCCTACTGCATTAACCACTGCATCTTTGTTGGCATTAAGACAACAAGTGGATGAAAGTAACCACGACATGGTTAATATGCTAACTCAAAAGATTGGCACGGTTTTCAACCCATTAATTCAAAATACCAACACAAGTTATCAGATGTTGGCAAATCAAATGGGTAGAATTGCAGATTTCTTTGGGACTCCAACGGTTAATAATAGGCAAATTCCCAATGTGGTGGGTAATATGCCTGGTAACCCTCAAAGGGCGGTTACGGTCGAAGCCCAGGCAGTTGTAGGCGAACAACAAGGGTTAGCAAATCATATCCCTGAAGTAGTTTTGGTAAACCGAAACCAGAACGCTGACGAGGTTGTTCGACAAGTGCAACGAAATAATGCTGGCGCTTATGATAATATAGCCACTTTAGTAGAAACTATAATGGCGCAAAATGGTCTTTACATAGGTTTGCATAGGCCTAATTTCATATCATCATTGTGTGAATACGTATTACAAACAGAGTTGCCAAGAGGTTGGAAAATACCTAAGTTCACTAAATTCGGTGGTGACACAAACGAGTCTACTGTCGAACACATTGCGCGTTTCTTGACTGAGGCTGGGGACATAGCCCAAAATGAGAATTTGAGAATGAAATGTTTCCCAAATTCTCTAACAAAAAACGCCTTCACGTGGTTTACCACATTGCCTCCTGCCTCTGTATTCACATGGGGTCAACTAGAAAAGGCGTTCCATGCACAGTTTTACATGGGTCAATCAAGGATTAGTCTAAAAGAACTGGCCAGCGTTCGACGCAAAATGCCTGAAACCGTTGATGACTATCTGAACAGGTTTAGACTTTTAAAATCTCGTTGTTTCACACAAGTACCTGAACATGAACTCGTCGAAATGGCTGCGGGTGGCCTCGATTATTCGATCAGGAAGAAATTGGACACATCCCATCTAAGGGATATGGCCCAATTAGCTGACAGAGTTCGACAGGTGGAAAGACTTAAAGAAGAAAAATCTACGTCAAATAGGTTTCATAAAAAAGAAAAAGTGGCTTATGTCGAAGAAGAATTCGACACCACACTTAGTGATGTCGAAAGAGAGGAGATAGACGTAGCTGAACTTAAGCCTGGTCCTCCTTACACCTGTAAAGTGTTAAGGCCTGCAAATGGGGGCAACCCTGTAGAGCCTAAAAATGATAGGTTCATGCCTAAAACTTATACATTCGACGTTACTAAATGTGATGAAATTTTCGATCTTTTGGTAAATGATGGCCAAGTATTGGTGCCTAAAGGTTTAAAAGTGCCAACTATTGACCAAAGAAAGAAAAAGGGTTACTGTAAGTTCCATAATTTTTTGGGACATAACACTGACCGTTGTGTACTTTTCAGGGATATTGTGCAAAAGGCAATCGACGAAGGAAGGCTGAAATTTGCTGATAAGAAAATGAAGGCGCCTATGCTGATTGACACTGATCCATTACCCAAAGCTGAAGCCATGTATGCAGAACCTTTCGAAACGAATGTAAACATGGTAGATGCTAAAATGGAAGATCCTCCAAAAAAACTTAAATCCTCCACCAAGAAATTGGAGGGTTTTATATATGCTGAAGGGAAGAAACAAGAGATAACCTTGAAAGAGTACGATGGGAAGCTACATGCTGTGTACCCAAAAGCTGAAGAGGAATTGATAGACTTCCTCAACAGATGTAAGTGGAACAATTCTGAAGTCATGCTGTGTCCAAGCTGCAGTGCTGTTTTCGATAAGGAAGCAGCCAAAGCTGTCGAAGGATACCAAGAGCAGGAACAACGCAAGAGAAAATGGCTTGACAACAGGCCAGATTTTAGCTTCGAAAAGGGAGACCTTCCTTACGAGATTAATGTTTCTACTAAGCCGTCGACAAGTAAGCAACAGTTTGTCAAGAAAACCTCGACCCAGAAGGGGTTCTTGAAGATTTCGTCCGAAAAGTCTTTTGTTCCTAAGTCAAATGCTCCTGTCGGGCAATGGATGTACAATAACAAACAAGCTAGAGCTGTTAAACAGGGTTTGGATGCTGCTAAGTACAATTACCAGAATAATTATAAAGGGAAAAATCCCATGACTAAGACCCAGTGGCGTCGTTACCAAAGACAGCAGAAACAAAAGAAGGTGCTTGTGGATGTTGATAAAGTTCCAAGTTTTCTGGCAAACAACCGTGTTCCACGAAGCATGGTGACAACAAAAGATGTGGCTGAGAAAACCGGAGATGTCAAAGAAGAGAATGCAGAGGAGAATGGTGTTGTTGCAAGTCAAACAGATGCTGCGAACAAGGATCCAGAGGCAGCTCCTACATATGAGAAGTGGATACATGCTGGGTGTAGACATTACAGGCATGCTAGTCCGCGTGGTGAAGTTGTTGAAAAAGAGAAGGGCAAAGTTGTTGTTACAGAAAAGCCAAGAAGGCCTGCTCTTGAAAGGATTTTTCCTCCGTTGTCGAAGTTGAAGGAGCAAAGCTCTGATTTCGATGAAGAAACAGAGTCAGATTCTGATTATTCTTTCGACGTTGTTTGCAATGTGGTGTCAATACTACCTGTTGAGTATGATGTCATCACGGTACCAAATGATGTAGAAGAGGATTTTACTGAAGATATGGCTCATCATAAGCCAATGTGTTATTATGTGATGGACGATGGCTGCGTCGAAGAACAGACAGCAACTTTTGAAAGGCCAGATATGGTTATGAAAGACCATTTGAAGCCATTGTATGTGCAGGTCAAAGCAAATGGCGTTGGCATAAACAAAGTCCTGGTAGATGGCGGCGCTGCGGTAAATCTAATGCCACAGTGTTTGTTGAAGAAAATAGGTAAATTCGACACAGATCTGAGCCCACACAACGTTGTGTTGAGCAACTATGAAGGCAAGTCTGGCCATTCTTTAGGTGCCATTGAAATAGATTTGGTAGTAGGAACAGTGAAGAGAAAGACTATGTTCTTGGTGATAGCTTCAAAAGCTAATTATAACATGCTCCTTGGAAGAGAATGGATTCATGGAGTAGGTGCCGTACCCTCAACTTTGCATCAACGTTTGGTGATTTGGAAGGAAGATGGTCTAGTTGAAAATATAGAGGCAGACCAAAGTTATTTTCGAGCTGAAGTGAACCAAATAACAAGAGAGAACTTTGAGAAACAAATGGCTAAAATTGCGCCATTTACATCTTCGCCAGCATATACTCCCCATGATAGCACACTTGCTTCAGTAAATTTACATCCAATGTATGGTTTCATGTGGGAAAGACAAATGGTGGGAGATGTAGGTGTTTATCCTGTTCCTCCAACAGGATGGAACACTAATTCTTAAAGATTTGTTTCTTATGTCAGCCCCCAATGCATGGGACAAGATTACGGCTTATATGGCCGAAAACAAGATAAAGGCGGCTATGGAAGCCGAATTGATTCAACAAACAATGGCTGTCGAAGCCAGGGACTCTGAAGAGAAAAACGGCATCATCATAGAAGAAAGACTTGATTGCATTTATGATGATGGGCCATTAGGGTTCGAAAACGATCCTAGAGATTTAACAAGGCGTATGCAAGCTCAAGACCCATTGGAAGAAGTAGACTTGGGAGATGGCTTAAGGAAAAGGCCAACTTATATTAGTGCATACCTTGATGTGGCATTGAAAGCCCAAGTTATAACATTACTAAGGGAGTTCAAAGACTGCTTTGCTTGGGACTACGACGAAATGCCTGGTCTAAGTCGAGAAGTTGTAGAGATGCAACTACCAATTCGCCCAGGGAAGAAACCGGTGAAACAAATGCCAAGGAGATTTGCCCCTCAAGTGCTGACAAAGATCAAGGAAGAAATCGAAAGGCTATTCAGGAATAAGTTCATCAAAACTGCCAGGTATGTCGAATGGTTAGCTAATATAGTCCCTGTAGTAAAGAAAAATGGCACACTTAGAGTTTGCATAGACTTTAGAGATTTAAATAATGCTACTCCCAAAGATGAATATGCTATGCCCGTGGCAGAAATGCTAATTGATTCGGCAGCGGGATTTGAATATCTCAGTATGCTAGATGGTTATTCTGGGTATAATCAAATTTTCATTGCTGAAGAGGATGTAGCGAAAACAGCATTTCGATGCCCAGGGGCGTTAGGTGTTTACGAATAGGTAGTGATGCCATTTGGTTTAAAAAATGCTGGGGCTACATACCAAAAGGCCATGAATTCTATATTTCATGATTTTATTGACAATTTTATGTAAGTATATATAGATGATGTGGTGGTAAAATCTTCCTCAGAAAATGGTCACTTGAACCATCTTCGACAATCTCTTGAAAGAATGAGGAAATATGGATTAAAAATGAATCCACTAAAATGTGCCTTCTGTGTACGAGCAGGTGATTTCCTGGGTTTCGTAGTGCATAAAAAAGGCATTGAGATCAACCAGAATAAGACTAAAGCTATTATGGAAACGAATGCTCCTTCGACCAAGAAAGAACTTCAGTCATTATTGGGAAAGATTAATTTCCTTCGAAGATTTATATCAAATCTAAGTGGCAAAACACAAGCATTTTCGCCATTGTTGAGACTGAAGAAAGAAGACAAGTTCAAGTGGGAACAAGTCCATCAAACAGCTTTTGATGAAATTAAGTCTTATTTGATGAAGCCATCAATTTTATTGCCTGTTATTAGAGATAAAGTGCTGAAATTGTATATAGCAGCTTCTGATAACACAATAGGTAGCATGTTAGCACAAGAGGATGATAATGGTGTTGAAAGAGCCATTTATTACCTTAGTAGAGTTTTAATTGATGCTGAAACAAGGTATAGCCCAATAGAAAAGTTGTGCCTTTACTTGTATTTCTCATGTACTAAGTTAAAGCAATATATAAAGCCAGCTGATGTTTATGTTTATTCGCATTTTGATATTATTAAACATATGTTATCAAAACCAATGTTACATAGTCGAATTGGTAAATGGGCTTTAGCTTTGTTAGAATATAATTTAACTTATCAACCTCTCAAGTCAATCAAGGGACAAGTGGTTGCTGATTTTATAGTAGACCACTCTGTTGTCGAAAATATGATAAGTATTGTAGACACGCGTCCCTGGAAGTTATATTTCGACGGTTCAAGCCATAAAAAGGGAGTTGGGATTGGCATGTTAATTATAACCCCTAATAATATCCCAACGAAGTATAAGTTTCGAATTCAAGAATCTTGCTCCAATAATGAGGCGGAGTACGAGGCTTTAATTGTAGGCCTTAAAATTTTGCTCGAATTGGGGGCAGATCATGTCGAAATAAAAGGTGATTCTGAACTGGTTATTAAACAGTTAACCAAGGAATACAAATGTATTAAAGAACACCTTATAAAGTATTATGTTGTTGCCAACACTATGTTACAGAAGTTTACAATTGTACACCTGGAACATTTACCACGGGTTAAAAATCAAGTGGCAAATGAATTGGCACAAATAGCTTCAGGCTACAAAGTCTCAGCACAAAGCCTAAAAGAGTTGATTGAGATAAAAGACAAACTCGTTTTAGTCGACTCTCTTTCTCATGATACATCTTCAACGTTATTGTCAACACCAAAAACTTGGGGGGCAATAAATACAAGTGAAGAAATTGTCGAAAAACGTCACATTGATGATGGTATTAATCTAGCAGAAATTTTTGGCATTGACAATATGATTGATAATGATTGGCGGAAGCCTATTGTAGAGTATTTGCAAAATCCTACAGGAAACACTAACAGAAAAGTAAAGTACAGAGCCTTAAGTTATGTGATAATTGGAAACGAATTGTTCAAGAGAACTCCTGAAGGAGTGTTATTAAAATGTCTTAGCGAGAATGAAGCATATTTAGCAGTTTCCGATACACATAGTGGAGCATGTGGTTCACACCAAGTAGGCCACAAAATGAAATGGTTATTGTTTCGACAAGGAATGTATTGGCCAACTATGTTGAAAGATTGCATAGAGTTTGCCAAAGGATGTCAAGAATGCCAAAAGCATGCTGGGATACAACGTGTGCCTGCAAGTGAGTTACATTCTATAATCAAGCCTTGGCCGTTTAGAGGTTGGGCCCTAGACGTAATCGGAGAGATAAAACCAACTTCATCAAAAGGCCATAGATACATCCTTGTGGGGATTGATTATTTTACCAAATGGGTTGAGGCAATACCTCTAGCCAATGTTGATCAAGAGGCAGTTGTAAGGTTCATTCAGAATCATATCATTTATAGGTATGGAATTCCAGAAACCATAACTACGGATCAGGGTACTGTTTTTACTGGTCGAAAAATGGTTGAGTTTGCTGCTGAAATTGATTTTAAGTTATTGACTTCGACACCGTACTACGCACAAGCCAATGGTCAGGTGGAGGCTGCCAATAAAATCATTATTAATTTGATTAAAAAGCATGTTGGGCGAAAACCCAAAAATTGGCACAATACGCTTGATCAAATATTGTGGGCTTGTCGAACTTCACCTAAAGGATCCATCAACACTACTCCTTACAGGCTAACATTTGGACATGACGCAGTGTTACCTGTTGAGATTTGTTTACAATCAACAAGAATTCAGAGGCAGGAGGAAATTCCCTATGATCACTATTGGAATATGATGCTCGATGAATTGATTGATTTAGACGAAGAAAGGTTGTTAGCGTTAGAAATGCTTATTCGTCAAAAAGAAAGAGTAGCTAAAGCTTACAACAAAAAGGTTAAATCGAAAACTTTTGAAGAGGGAGAGTTAGTGTGGAAAGTCTTGTTACCTATGGACAAAAAAGATAGAGTTTTAGGTAAATGGTCACCAGGGTGGGAAGGCCCACTTCGCGTGTTGCAGTGTTTTTCGAATGGCGCTTATGAAGTCGAAGAACTGGGTGACGAAAACAGGATATTTAGAATAAATGGCAAGTACTTGAAACAGTATAAGCCAACGCTGAATGAAATAAAAATTGAACAAAAGTAGATAAAGGAAAGTTGTTCAGAAATGGTAATGTAAAGTACGAAAGAAAATTACATAACCATTGTCAAATCTCTAAAACTATTACAGAACTTTAAAAATTCTTCAAAGAGGCCTTGCACCTTTCAAGAATGCTAGCACTCAAAGAGATGGAGGTCTCAAGAAGGTCAAGCTTTTGTCGAGTTCAGAAATAGCAACTTGGCGTTGATTGGCGTTTTCCAAGTGCTTTATGGCTGTCAATGCTTCAGTTTCCTGTTGCGAAGAGGAAGAGTTTCTCATCCTTTCTTCGACCAAACCTTTCTGGTACTTAGCATTCGACATCTTTGTTTGAAGAATTCTCATCTCTTCATCGTAGCGTTGGATTTTTAGATCCCATTCGGCAATCTCTTTTTTAGCTTCTTCTGCTTGTGCCTCAAGAGCTTCAATGTTACTCTGAGCAACATTAAGAGAGTCAAGCTCCTTCTCACGGAGTTGGACTTCTTGTTCTTTCTTCTTGAGAGTACTAGACCGTTGCTTAAGTAGAAGAGAGAGCTGCTCGAAGAGAGAACCAAACTCGATGGAGAAAAGGAGGAATTCTTGAGAAGGATCTGACCTATTTATCTTCTGAATGAGAGTCTTGATTTCAAGATACTCAGAAGGGTTTTGAGAAAGCCTCGTCACAAGGTCCCCATTTAATATCTTAACCTTCAATTGTCGGATCAGGTCCTCTGTTGATTCTTGATTAATAGAGGCTAAAGAAGTAGTCGAAGAGCTGTTAGTCAAGTGTGTTGACGAACTTTGGAGACTCAACATAATTCTTAAAGCGGCCAAAGGGCTCTTTTTCTTCATCTCAGAAAGCTCTTGTTCACTGACAGCACTACTAGTCGACTCTTTAGCAGAGGTAGTCGGAGTTTTAGATTCAGCTTGGCCAAGATCTTTTTCTCCTACATCAGCCACGGGTGCGTCGAGTTTCTCTGGAGAAATGACTTCCTTTTGTTGTGGTTCCTCTTTTTCTGGATTGTTGGCTCCGTCTTGGGCTTTAGTGTTTGTTTCAGCAAGAGCTTTAGGTTCAGAATTACCAGCATTAGAAGTGTCAGCATCAACAGTTGGGAGTTCTGCTTCGACAGGTAGATTAATGGTCTCCACAAAAGTGGTTTCCATGTTTGTTGTCGACGGGGTTTCCGTTGCAACGAGTTCTTGGGCCACATTGTCCATTGAAAGATTTGGGGGGATTTCCTCGACAGCTAGACCAGGTGTTAGTGTAGGCGAAGAAGGCCTAACAAAAGAAAGCTCTCGTGCTGCAACTTCAGTTAAAGATTCGACAACATGAGTTTGGACAGGTTCATCTACCTGTTTGCATTAAGTTACGCTATTAGTGTCGAAATTAACGCAGTTATGGAACAAACGATGTTTAAGATAAAATTCAAAAGAATGCTTACCCTACGCTTCTTGCCTAAAGGGGAAAGTTGAAATTCGGAAGGCTCTTTGATAGTAATGCCTTTTGTTTCCCTTTGAAGGTCAAATAAAGCTCTCTTCCTCGACCTCTGTTTAAGAGGAATATCATCCTCACTTTCGATGTCCTGAAGAGAGAAATCAGTTTACAATACAGGCAACATTATAGAGTAGGTGATGAACTTGAAAGAGTTTTCGAGTTAAAGAGGAGGTATATAAACGTTACCTCAGAGATAGAAGAGACAACTTGTTTTCCTCGAATTTTCGTTTTCTGAAGAGGGCTTGGTACTTTGGGTACTTTCTGAAAGAAGAGAAGTTTTCGACATGATTGAAAGTCCTTACTCAAGGAAAAACTTGGAATGAGGTGATAATAATGTACCTTTTGTGAGGTAAGACTCGAGGCAGGGCTTGCTTCAGTTTTCTTCGTGATTTTTGGAGAGGGATTCTTTGTTGTTTTCTTGCTTCCTTTTCCCTTCGACTTGGCTATAGTTTTTTCTGATGTCGAAAATATTGGAAAACAAGCAATAATTAAATTTGACTACAAGTAGCGAAATTTTAAAAGACATAAAAATGTCGAAAAGATACATACCTTTGTGTCGGGAAGGGAAAGCAGACTTCAGTTTCTTCAAGAGCTTTTCGTCAAAAGTGTCAATGGTTCCGCCAGCAGCGTTAGTGTGATACTCGAGCCACCAGTCATGGAACTTGCCAGTACAGGAAAATTTGGGATTGAAGTTGAGGCTCGAAATCCAGAGCTTTGTAATGAAACTCTTTGAAAGACCGTTCATAGTCTCTCTCGGTTTCTGGAGTCATAATTTCTCGCCTGTTAAGATGCATGGGCGCAGGTCGGATTTGGCAGAGGCCAAATTGCCTTGCAAAGTAACTTGGGAAATATCTGCTAATTCCGAAGTTTTCTTTCTTCCTGCTGGGAGTGAGTCTAGTGGAAAGGATGGCTGGGGAAATGTATGCTTGCCAAATTCTGTTAGTTTCTTCAACATGTTCAGTAGAAGTAGAGGGAAATGCTCTCCTAAACCAAGCAGGTCCATGGGGTCGGTCCAAAAAAGGGGCCATGGAATCTTTGAATTGGGTGCAGTTTAGAAAAATCTCGAAGTAAATGCAGAAAGATTCTTCTATAGTAATGCCTATTTCTCTTGACTTCAACTGGGCTAAACGGATACCCTCGGTCCTTCTCGTCTCCATGCCTGGTCGAGCTAGTTTTGGAACGAACAAGCCAAGTCTAGAAGACTCAAAGGTGGCTATGAGCCACAACTGGAACAACCACATAGGACCAGAGACCAGAAAAGAAGTGGTCGATTCATCTTCCTTTAACTCCGCAACAGCATGATCGAGTTGTTGGTGCAGGATTCCTAAAATTAATTTGGCTAAATTGATGTCTCTCCCTGCATGGAGTTGGGTGGCTAACGGTACATAAGACCTGGTAACTTGAAGAGAACGAGTGCAAAAGACAAACATGGATAGCCAAAGGGTAAGAAAGGCTATATGTTTTGAATCAGATACTTCTTCGGTATCAGTTTGGTGTTGTTCACTAATATAAGAGGCAAAAGCAGCATTTTGGAAGTCGAAATCATAATCTTCGGTAAGAAACTTAGGGTCAAAAGTTTCACCCAAAGGCTTTAGGCCAGTAATGGCAGCCACGTCTAAGAGAGTGGGGGATAGCATACCACATTTGAGATGGAGACTGTGGGAGGTGCAATCCCAAAATTGCATGGCTGCCAAAATCAAGGTGCTGTTATACTTAGGCCCATACCTCGACAACTGAATTAGGTCGAAAATACCCTGCTTCTTCCAGATATTGGCTTTCTTGGCTTCCACTTTGTTAAGCCAATCTATATAGGTTTTTTGGTCAACTCTAGGTGCAGACCTAAAAACCCTATAAGGAGTGACTAGAAAATCTAAATGGAAGGGTTTTTCAAAGAAGATTCTAGGCCGAAGCTTACGAAGACTAGGGAAAATCTCTTCAATTTCTTCATTTTCTAGCAAGATGTTAGGAAAAGGGCCTAAAAAGGCATGGGTATAAGGTTCAGCAGAAGGAATTAGTACCTGCTTTTGCCAAATGAGTGTTCGTCCATCAATAAGGGCAGGTTCATCAACAAAATCTTCAACTGGTTGAGCAACTTTAAGTTCGTCGGTTTCTTTCGGGTTGTTGATGGGTTTCGTAGCAGCGTTAGAAGATGAAGCCATGAGTTCAAGAATAGAAGATGAAAGGACTCATTTGCTTTTATATGTTGGCGTGTACAGTGGTTCCCACGATTACCACAACGCACACGTTTGTGACCTTTCAAGGACGTGATGGCCCATCAACTATGCCACGTGACCCAATTAGGCAGTTTATGTTATTCGTGCCGTTTTAGCTGCGCCACTTTATCTGTGCAGGTCATGATGGCACTTTTCTCTCACTATTTAAATGCATAAGGTAGTTGGAAGCGACGGTTCGCAGTTTTTCAAAAAACGTCCTTTCTTCTTCTACCTTTCAAATTGTCGAAAGAGACATCTTTTGGGGGGGGAATCTGTTACCTCGAAATTTCGACAGTAGTATTTGAATAGGTATTATAAAGGTTCAGTTCCTTATTAATGATACTTTGGAAGTTACAGGTCTCATTCAAGTCAATCTGCTACCAGTTTCGACAAAGGAAGTTTTCGAGCGTGGATAGTTAAGAAGAAGTTCGACAAGTCGATGCGTCGATTCTATAGGGAAACAGAGCAAAGGTCTTTTCGACAAAGTGGTGTCCAAGGTTTCGACAAGCAGTTATCTAAATAAGTGCTGTGGTCGAAAGACGGAGCGGTTATCTAAATTTTATCTAGTCGAAATGGCAGTTGTAACCGCTGAGCAGTTATTGTTTTTTCTTTTATTATAAATGGAAGTTTCTCGTAGAGAGAGGGAGGGCACAAATCATTACGCAAATTACAGAATTCTGAAACTCTAACTTCCAAGCCAAAGCGAAAAACGAGTAGAAGAATCATTGTTCATTGTATGTGATTGTGCACCGTTTCTTCTGTATTATTTTTCAACTCAATTCGAACTTGTTTACATCTTTGCGAATCATTTACTGCTTCTTTTATTTTAATTCTGTTTTTATGGTAAACTGTCCCTTTTTCTTTAAATTTCTTCTAATCAAAACACTGGTGTTCAAAGGCAATTGCACAGAGATTTTTCTAGTTTGATCTCACAAACATTCCTCATAAAACTAGTGATTGTTTGCTAAAAACACCAGCAAACACTAAGATGTACATTTCTCTGGCCATTCAATTACATAAGTGTCGAAACATAAACTTGGCCAATCTTATTTTAGGGTCTCTTTTCGACAGCCTGAGACAATGAGTTGTTGATCTGAAAGCACTTAAACCAGGAGGAAAATACTTGGTCTCTGGACCAATTTGGCTGTTTCAATTGTGGCTCCTTGCCACTTTTGATTCGAAATTAACAATGTACATTCCTGATGACTGCCTTGATCTGGTTTCTAACAGAGGGGTCGAAGGTGAACGACTTGCTTTGTTAAAGCCTAAGCAAATAGGAGTGTCTGTCGAAGATCTTTTTGCACAAGCTTTCGACATGTTTTTTAATTGCATGGAATTTGTTCCTTCCATGGCACCCTTTGCTGGAAGGACTTATGGACCAACTTGGTTCATTAGAGAGTTTCCTGCTACTAATCCTGTCGAAGAGGAGGAAACCAACCAAATTTGGGAGGCCTTTTTAACTCCTAAATTGTTATCATCTCGAGTCTCTCTTGGGAAATCATCATCCCTGTTTGGCGTATTCTCATATCATCCCAGTTTGACTGCGCGACAATTTGGGTTATACCAACTTCGACCTAGCCCTTTCTTCAGGTCTAAGAGGGAACTGCTGATTCCCGAGAGTGAAGAGAAATGGATAGATCGCCTCAACAATTTTCCTGAGGATTCTTTTCATCTTTCTCCTATCCCTTTTGAGCCGAACTTCTCTTGTACCCACGGATTTTCTCAGTGGTGGACGGAGTATCTCACCAGGAAGTGTACTGGTGTTGAAGAGGCTGCTCTACTGGCTAAACTAATATCTGCTTTTCCCTCTTCGCAGAAAAAGAAGACCAAGTCGAAAGGTACGCATATTCAAGAGATTCAGGCATTCCAAAAAAAATTTGAAACTGTGTATGACCCAAATAAACTTAGTCGAACTGTTTCTCAAGCTGCCAAAGTTTTCAAACAAAAAGTTACTGACAAGATTCCAACAATGGTTTTCCCATCTTATGTAACTGATAAGTATTTTTTTGCTTTAAAACACAATAAACTTAGATTTCCGCCTTTGCCCACCAGTAAATTGGCTTTGGCATTTCGACCACCATTTCCACCATGGTTTTTCTATGGTTCGATGAGGGCAATTTACAATTTTCTTTCGAATAAAACAGCTGCGAAAGTAGTTTCGACTAAGTATACCTTACACACATTTGAGGGTCATCTTCATTTAGATATTTGACATTTTCGAGTCAAATCCATTATCAGAGAAGGTGATATATCAAACTCTTAGAAGAATTTATTTTCCCTTTTGTGCATATTTTGTATTAATACTTGTTTGTCGAATATTTGCAGCTGTCGCTATTACTTCAGATTCGACAGATGAAGTCAAAGCACCAAAGGCGAAGAGGAAGGTAGTTGAAGCTTCGTCGAAGAAAGACATATCCCTCCCAATAGAGAAAAAATTAAATATCTATACATTTTCTCTTTGCATCATCAATATGCTCTTTGACTGATTAGCTCTCTATTTTGCAGAGTCGAAAAAGAACAAGTAGCTCCCTAACTTCCAATCCAAAGAAGGCAAAGAAGGCTAAACCACTAGTTATGAGTGACTCAGAGGTCGAAACTCTCAAATTCTTGCCTATTTATGTTTATTCTCTTTTTTCTGCTTATGCTTACACGAGCGTTGCATTTCCAGCCTGAGGAGGAACCACTAACCAGGACTAAGCCTACTAAGGTTCAAGCCCTGAAGTAGAGAGAGAGAGAGAAACAAAAAACTCTCAAGATGTCTCCAAAGCTATTTCTCACCAAACCTCTGTCGAAAGACAGCAAAAAGAAGAGAAACGTGAAACGAAAGAACAAACCGCAATCATTTCAGAGAAGGCTCCAAGAAGGCTTATCAAGAAAATTAAGAGTGCACACTCTTTAGTCGAAAACATCAGACCTAAGGTGATTGATTGAAACTTATATCTTTTTCGAAGATTTTATTTATCTGTGGTAATACTCACTTTGCTTCATTTTCAGGGAACTGAAACTGTTAACCCTGAAATCCCAACAAGGCAGGTTACGCCTACCTCCACTCACTCCCCTTCAAAGATACTTGTTGCTGGAGAAGGTGTCGAAGGAGAAGATTTGAATCAGTAAACACCTGTTGTCGAGGCTACACTACTGGTCGAAACAACTCCTCTTGCTGAAACTGCAAAGGAAGTTTCTGATCATGGCCGAGAGCATGCTGCTATGGATGTCGATGAAAGCCCTGATGCTGGCCAAAGTGGGGCTGAGATCAGCATATCTTCTTCTCCAAACATGGAAGAGCAAGAATGTAGTGAAGATAGTAATGAGGCTGATCAAGAAGAGGAAGAAAAAGAAGGGAATGGTGAATCTCCGGAGGTAGCCAACCCTCCTTGCTCTGGGGTTTCGACACAACATACCAAAATTAGCCCAGAGGAATTGTCAGCTTTGAAGAATAAAAATCCTCTTGAAGCTTTTAAATTGATGGTGAGTGGTTTGTCTTCGACAGATGATAAGCCAAGCGCTTCGACTGCCTCTGTCAGTGGTAACTCAGAGGACTCCAAAAAGGATCTAAATCAAGAACTTTGAGGTAGATCTGTTCACGGCTATCGAAGAAGATCATTCACTCACCTTCAAAATTAAGGCCTTGCTCAATGGGTTAAACACTTCAAGCTCAAGCGAATCTCTCTTGGGCTTCATTATTGAGTTTGAGTCTTTTTTAGAACAAATCTCAAAAGATATTCAGCGAAAAAAGAGCCTCATTGTGAAGAGGGAGGGTGACACCAGACTTTTGCAAGAAGAAAGTGCAGCAGTCGAAGCATCTGAAGCCAAAATTTCGACTCTGGAAGTTAATGAGTCAATTGTTGCTCAAGAAATAGCTGAACATGATGCCATTATTCTACGGTATCAAGAGGAAATTAAAGCTTTGCAGTCGAAAATTATGGCAGAGGAGAAAAAGAAAGCTATTGCCCAACAGAAATCTTCAAAAGCTGCACTTCGAGCTGAGGCAACTCTGGCAATTAAGCATCTAGAAAGGGTTCATCAATATGAAGCAGGAATTCAGAAGTCAATTGAAGATGAAGCCCATCTTGATAACAGATTAAAGATTGCTAGAGGTGTCTTTGAGAGAATTAAAAATACTTTTGTAATTTAAATTCGACTTCTCTAGTTTTTGAATTTTAACTCTTTATTTCGACAATATTTGTTGGTACTTGTGTGCCATAATTAAGTTTCTCCACTATATCTCAATCTTGCGTTATTTTAATTTCTTGCAATATTGGCTTATACCTTTTTAAGTATTTACCATTTATACGCAAAATTCGATTATCAGCGCCTAACTCTTCGACTTCATAAGCGCCATTTGAGAATACTCGTAAAATTTTAAATGGCCCTTCCCAATTTGGTGACCATTAACCCAAGGCTCTATCTTTTTTGTCCATAGGTAGGATAACCTTCCACACTAAGTCTCTTATGACAAACGTTTTTGATTTAACTTTTTTGTTGTAGGCTTTAGCTACTCTTTCTTTTTGCCTTGTGAGGACATCTAATGCAAATAACATTTCTTCATCTAAATCAACTAATTCATCTAAAATCATATCCCAATAATGATCTGATGGAATTTCAAATTGCCTTTGAATTCTGGTTGATTGTAGATATATTTCGACAGGCAATACTGCATCATGCCCAAAGGTAAGCCTGAATGGAGTAGTATTAATTGATTCTCTAGGAGAATTTCGACAAGCCCATAATGCTTGATCAAGGGTTTTGTGCCAATTCTTAGGCTTTTGCCCAATATGTTTTTTAATCAAATTAATGATAATTTTGTTGGCTGCTTCGACTTGACCATTTGCTTGAGCATAATATGGTGTCGAACTTAATAACTTAAATCCATTTTTCGACGAGTAAAAACTGAACTTTGATCAGTAGTAATGGTTTCTGGAATCCCAAACCTATATAGGATATGGTTTTGAATAAAGTTTATTACTGCACCTTGGTCTACCATTTTTTCAGAGGCAAATTCTACCATTTTTCGACCAGTAAAAACTGAACTTTGATCAGTAGTAATGGTTTCTGGAATCCCAAACCGATATAGGATATGGTTTTGAATAAAGTTTATTACTGCATCTTGGTCTACCTTAGCTAAGGGAATAGCTTCGACTCATTTAGTGAAGTAATCGATACCTACTAATATATAACGGTGGCCTTTCGACGACGTCGGCTTAATTTCACCAATTATGTCTAAGGCCCAACCTCTAAACGGCCAAGGTTTTACTATTGAATGTAATTCACTTGCAGGTACGTGTTGCACTCCTGCGTGTTTTTGACATTCTTTGCATCCTTTAGCAAAATCTATGCAATCTTTTAGCATAGGTGGCCAGTATACTCCTTGTCGAAACAAGAGCCATTTCATCTTGTGGCCTACTTGGTGAGACCCACAAGCTCCACCATGAGTATTGGATGTTGCTAAGTATGCCTCATTTTCACTAAGGCATTTAAGCAAAACTCCTCCAGGAGTTTTCTTGAACAACTCATTTCCAATAATCACGTAGCTTAATGCCCTATACTTGGTTTTTCGATTTGTTGTTTCTGTTGGATTTTCCAAGTATTCGACAATTGGTTTTCGCCAATCATCATTCGACATATTGTCAATGGCAAAAATTTCAACAGAGCATTGGCAGTGATGAAGTATATGATTAAATTCTCTTTAATACATTTATACTCCTTAGTTACTTGCTTCGCCACTAATTCAGAATCACCTCTAATTTCGACAGATTTTGCCCCCAAATCTAGCAAAACTTCTAGTCCTATTATCAAGGCTTCGTACTCGGCCTCATTATTAGAGCAAAGTTCTTTGATTTTAAATTTAAACTTCGTTGGTATTTTTGTTGGCAAAATAATTAATATCCCAATTCCAGAACCATTTTTATGGCTCGATCCATCGAAGTATAATGTCCATGGATGAATACTCATATGATTAATTGTCACTTCGACCAATGAGTGGTCGACAATAAAATCCGCAACAATTTGCCCTTTGATAGCTTTCAACGGTTGATAAGTTAATGAATATTCAGAAGGGGCTAAAGCTCATTTACCAATTCAACTATGCAATAGGTTTCGACAGCATATGTTTAATAATATCAAAATGAGAGTAAACATACACATCAACAGGTTTTATATATTGCTTTAATTTGGTACAAGAGAAATACAAGCAAAGGCACAATTTCTCCGTTGCATGATATCTAGTTTCAGCATCATTTAAAACTCTACTAAGGTAATATATGGCTCTTTCGACACCATTATCATCCTCTTGTGCTAACATGCTACCTATTGTCAGCTCTGATGCTGCTATATACAATTTCATCACCTTATCTCTGATAGGTGGTAACAACATAGATGGTTTAACTAGATAAGCTTTAATCTCGTCGAAGGCCTTTTGGTGTTCTGAATCCCATTTGAACACGTCTTCTTTCTTCAGTCGAAGCAATGGCGAAAAAACTTGAGTCTTGCCACTTAGGTTTGAGATGAATCTTCTCAGGAAGTTGATCTTCCCCAATAATGACTGAAGCTCCTTTTTAGTCGAATGCGCCTTTGTTTCCATGATTGCTTTCGTCTTGTTTTGATTTATTTCAATGCCTTTTTTGTGGACAACAAATCCCAAGAAATCACCTGCACGTACACAGAAGGCACATTTTATTGGATTCATTTTCAATCCATATTTTCTCATTCTTTCGAATGACTGTCGAAGATGGTCTATATGACCATTTTCTGTCGAAGATTTAACAACAATATCATCTATGTATACTTCCATAAAATTTTCAATAAAATCATGAAACATAGAATTCATTGCTCTCTGGTATGTTGCACCAGAATTTTTTAGGCCAAAAGGCATTACTACCCATTCATAAACACCTAAAGCTCCTGGGCATCGAAATGCTGTTTTCGACACGTCTTCTTCGGCAATAAAAATTTGATTATACCCTGAGTATCCATCTAACATACTTAGGTATTCAAATCCTGCTGCTGAATCAATTAGCATCTCTGCCACAGGCATAGGGTATTGATCTTTGGGTGTAGCATTATTTAGATCTCTAAAGTCTATGCAGACTCTTAATGTTCCATTTTTCTTAATGACAGGAACAATATTAGCTAACCAATCAACATACCTGGCAGTTCTGATGAAGTTGCTTTTGAGTAGTCTTTCGATTTCCTCTTTTATCTTCGCGGTGCAAATCTTTTTGGTGTTTGCTTCACTGGTTTCTTATCTGGTCGAATGGGCAGCTTCAATTCAACTACTTCTCGACGCAGTCCAGGCATTTCGTTGTAATCCCAGGCAAAGCAATCTTTGTAACAGAAGATGGTTAATCAAACCACTGAAGTTAACAATGAAGTTAACACTGAAGACAATATGGTCGAAGGCCAAAGGCTCGACTGCATATATGATGACGAGCCTTTAGGTTTTGAAAAGGACCCAATGGGTTCGACCAAGAAGATTCAAGCTCAAGATCCCTTAGAGGAAGTTGATTTAGGAGATGGCTCCATAAAAAGGCCAACGTTTATCAGTGCCAAAATCGACAAAGGTTTGAGAAATCGAACCATTGAAAACTTTGGCAGCTTGAGAAACGGTTCGACTAAGTTTATTTGGGTCATACACAGTTTCAAAAAAAAATTGTAATGCCTGAATCTCTTGAATATGTGTACCTTTCGACTTGGTCTTCTATTTCTGCGAAGAGGGAAAAGCAGATATTAGTTTAGCCAGTAGAGCAGCCTCTTCAACACTAGTAAACTTCCTGGTGAGATACTCCGTCCACCACCGAGAAAATCCGTGGATACAAGAGAAGTTCGGCTCAAAAGGGATACGAGAAAGATGAAAAGAATCCTCAAGAAAATTGTTGAGGCGATCTATCCATTTCTCTTCACTCTCGAATCAGCAGTTCCCTCTTAGACCTGAAGAAAGGGCTAGGTCGAAGTTGGCATAACCCAAATTGTCGCGCAGTCAAACTGGGATGATATGAGAATACGCCAAACAGGGATGATGATTTCCCAAGAGAGACTCGAGATGATAACAATTTAGGAGTTAAAAAGACCTCCCAAATTTGGTTGGTTTCCTCCTCTTCGACAGGATTAGTAGCAGGAAACTCTCTAATGAACCAAGTTGGTCCATAAGTCCTTCCAGCAAAGGGTGCCATGGAAGGAACAAATTCCATGCAATTAAAAAACATGTCAAAAGCTTGTGCAAAAAGATCTTCGACAGACACTCCTATTTGCTTAGGCTTTAACAAAGCAAGTCGTTCACATTCGCCCCTCTGTTAGAAACCAGATCAAGGCAGTCATCAGGAATGTACATTGTTAATTTCGAATCAAAAGTGGCAAGGAGCCACAATTGAAACAGCCAAATTGGTCCAGAGACCCAAGTATTTTCCTCCTGGTTTAAGTGCTTTCAGATCAATAACTCCTTGTCTCAGGCTGTCGAAAAGAGACCCTAAAATAAGATTGGCCAAGTTTATGTTTTGACACTCATGTAATTGAATGGCCAGAGAAATGTACATCTTAGCCACTTGAAGTGACGAAGAGCAAAATACATAAAAGGATAACCAGAAAGTGAAGCAATGTGCTCTTCATCAGATACATCCTCAGAGGTAGTGATGTGATGGTCCTCCACATACCCTTTGAAAGTAGCCTTTTTGAAGTCAAATACATGATCAGTACCAGTGGTAGCAGGGTCAAAAATCTCCCCTAATGGCTTCAAACCTGTTATGGCAGCCACGTCAAGTAGAGTGGGGGCAAGCATGCCACATTTTAAATGAAAGTTATTAGTAGTAAGCTCCCAAAAATGCAGAGCTGCAATAAGCATCGAGCTTTGATACTTAGGCCCATAACTTGAGATTTGAATCAGGTCGAAGGTTCCCTGATCCTTCCAAACATCTCCTTTCTTCGACTCGATTTTGTTAAGCCAGGCGATATAGGGTGTAATCTTTTCAGTTGGTGGAGAAGACCTGAAAACCCTATTTGGGTTACCCATGAAATCCATCACGTGTGGACCCTCACTAAAGATCCTAGGGCTATGTCTATGGTAACTAGGGAAAACCTCTCTAATCTTAGATGAATCGTCACCAGCAAGAGGAAGGGGACCTAAAAATGCATGTTTTAAAGGCGGAGATGAGGGGATAAGTACCTGAGATCGATAAATTTGTGTTTCCTCCGAGGTTAAAGCAGGTTCAGAGATGAGTGTTTTCTTCTCGGAAGTTATAATGCAAAATTTAATGGTGGAAGAAGACGCCATTATCAGAAACAGAAAGTTAGTGGAAAAGTAAGGTGTTTCGTAGTGTTTGTTTCTTCGCGAAGTAAAGAAGGAGAGGGAAAAACAGTACTCGTAGAAGGAAATTTAATGGAGGTTCGCAGAGAAGAAGATGAAGGTTTCTGAAAAAAGAACAATGGAAGGGCGTTGTTGCTTTTATAGCAGGTATTGGCCACAATAAATTAATTTAAAAAGAAAAGAAATCCAAGTACTCATGACGTTGGTGGGAAAACGTGGGGTCGTGAAATTTTATACAGCTGTGCGTGTGCGCAGAGTGTGCACAGAAACGTCCTCTCATATGCTGAGCAATGTTTTAAAAACTGGACCGGACCAGCCGGTTGAACCGGACCCCCGGCCGGTTGGTTCAACCCCATTTGAACCGCAGTCCTATTGAACCGCCCAGAACCGGATCGAACCGGGGAAGATCCGGGTTGAACCGCGGTTCAACCGCTTTGAACCGGAAACCGAACCGGATTGACCCGCCCAAAATACATTTTTTTTATTTTTAAATTTACTTTTTCTCAAAAATTTAATATTTTTTATTTTTTATTTAATAAATTACTCATCCGGTTCAACCATGGTTGAACCGGTTGAACCGATTGAACCATGAACCGGAGGCCTCGCCGGTTCGATCTCCGGTCCGGTTTTAAAAACATTGATGCTGAGAGAAGATATTTAAAGATATCATAAAGACTCATGGGATAGTCGAAAAATTCAAAAAGTCATTTTCTGTCTTCATTCAAGAACTCAGTCGAAAATGTCTTTTTGGGGGGCAATTTGTTAGTCTGCATTTTCGACAGGCTAAAATTAAATGCAGTCAACAAGGTTTGACTTAGCAAATTCAAAGAAAATGATCATATTTCGACACCAGGAAGTGATAGCCAAGAGAAATCAGCTAAGTTCCTAACTTAGTGAAATTTGGGGAGCTAAGGCCAATATTTTGACAGAAAGAAGAATGTTAGTCGAGCAACAAGCCAAGTCAAAGAGTATGTCGAAGGTTGAAGCGGTTAACTTGTCGAACTAGAAGTTATTCTATTTTAGAAAACCGCTGAGCGGTTAGAGTTTTATTTTTGTTATAAATAGTAGTTCTCTCGTTGAGAATAAGGTCGCAATTCATTTTATACAAAGTTCAGAAAAACACTCATACTTCCGCGTTAGAGAAAACGAGTCAAGTACGAACAATGTATGTGATCTGTGTACCAATCATTTAAATTCAGCAATGTATTTACCATTCCTTTAAAAGAATTCTACAGTTTACTTGTTCTTCTTTACGAATTCCTGTAATCTACTGCTTTTAATCTTCTTTTCTTCATTTACACTTCCTGCACTTTACTGCAATTCATTATATTTCTGCATTTCTTTTCTTAAACACTTGTTCATTTCATTATCGTTTTCTTTCATTAAAAAACGACTATCATCACCCTTTTTCATAACAAACCGCAAACACTAGTAAAAAATTTACCACAAATGTTCCGAGATGTTTCTAGTTGGTCTCGCAAGCAACACACACGTGTAACTAGCGGTATTTACCAAAAATCGCGGTAAACACAAGGACAAGTCCAAAAAAGTATGCAAAAATAAGTTTTCAAATTTGTTTCTCAAAAACCTAGTCTAGACATGGTGTTTTCAAGATAAAAGTTTTAAAAAATAAATAGATTGAGAAAGGCTCTATGAACAAAGTTTTTGAGAAAATATGTTTTCATAATAGCATATGAAGAAAGTTTCAAAGACATGTCCAAAAAAGTATGCAAAAATACGTTTTCAAAATTATTTCCCAAAAATCTACTCTCGGCATAGAGTTTTCGAAATAAGAGTTTTCACCAATAAAAAAGATTGAATAATAATCTATGGACAGGGATTTAGAGAATCTCTATGAACATGGTTTTTGAGAAACTATGATTTCAAAATAGGATATGAAAAAAGTATCAAGGACATGTCCAAAAAAGTGTGACTACAAAAAGTATGCAAAAATAAGTTTTCAAATTTGTTTCTCAAAAACCTAGTCTGGACTTTGTGTTTTCAAGATAAAACAGTTTTCAAAAAAGAATAGATTGAAATAGGCTCTATGAACAAGCTTTTTGAGAAAATATGTTTTCAAAATAGCATATGAAAAACGCTTCAAAGACATGTCCAAAAAAGTATGCAAAAAAAAGTTTTCAAATTTATTTCTCAAAAATTTAGTCTCAGAATAGAGTTTTCGAAATAAGAGTTTTCACAAATTAAAAAGATTGAATAATAATCTATGGACATTGGTTTTAAGAAACTATGATTTCAAAATAGGATAGGAAAAAAGTATCAAGGACATGTCCATAAAAGTATGCAAAAATAAGTTTTCAAATTTGTTTCTCAAAAACCTAGTCTAGACTTGGTGTTTTCAAGATAAGAGTTTTCAAAAATAAATAGATTGAAAAAGGCTCTATGAAAAAAAAAATTGAGAAAATATGTTTTCATAATAGCATATGAAGAAAGTTTCAAAGACATGTCCAAAAAAGTATGCAAAAATAAGTTTTCAAAATTATCTCTCAAAAATCTAGTCTCGGCATAGAGTTTATGAAATAAGAGTTTTCACAAATAAAAAGACTTAATAATAATCTATGTACAGGGCTTTAGAGAGTCTTTATGAACATGGTTTTTGAGAAACTACGATTTCAAAATAGGATATGAAAAAAGTATCAAGGACATGTCCAAGAAAGAATGCAAAAATAAATTTTCAAATTTGATTCTCAAAAACCTAGTCTAGACTTGGTGTTTTCAAGACAAGAGCTTTCAAAAAAAAATAGATTGAAAACGACTCTATGAACAAGATTTTTGAGAAAATATGTTTTCAAAATAGCATATCAAGAAAGTTTCAAAGATATGTCCAAAAAATATGCAAAAATAAGTTTTCAAATTTATTTCGCAAAAATCTAGTATCGGCATAGATTGAATAATAATCTATGGACAGGGCTTTGAATAATAATCTATGGACATGTCAAAAAGAGAATGCAAAAATAAGTTTCAAAAATAACTTCTCAAGAATACTAAACTAGACAAATTATTTCAAAATAAGAATGTATCAAAAATGAAAAAGAAATTGAAAAGGGATCAATGATTTGGTTGTCACATTCATTCGTTTGTTTCATTTTACTAGCGTCGCTTGTCGTAATTAGCTATATTGTTGGATACTCATTAGATTAAGCCATACAAAAGAAAATAAAAAGCAAATTAAGAACAAACAAAGAAAACTGAAAAAGCAATATAAGGATAAAGCAAATTAAGAACCAGTGTTGTCAAATGGCGGTTATGGCGGCGCCATGGCGGATTGCGGTGGCGGATTTTTGGCTCTCCGCCATAAACCGCCATCCGCCATTGACAACACTGTTAAGAACAAAGAAAGAAAACTAAATAATTATTATAGTGATACAAAATTAAAAGGAGAAAACAACACTAACCTATGTGACGCATGTTGCTGTTGACATTTTTCGTATTTCCAGCGCAGCAACTCAACGTCTACGATTCTTGTCGCCCCTTTTTTTTCTTTTCCCTTTTTTAAGAATATCCTTTGCTGATAAAACAAAATATTTTAATGTTAAAATTGTAGTACACATTGGGTTAGCTTAAGAAAAATATACTACTAGACACTGTAATGTAGAGCATAAACTAACATGCATGTTCCTTGGCAGAGATACTAACATAGTTTTTTAATACATATATTTGAACGATCTTTGCACATTGCACCACAGTGATTCAGTCAATCCAGCAGAGAAATGAAAATAAAACAGCAATTGAATAAAACAAGAGTGCAAGACTTCAATTAAAGCAAGAGTTGAAACAAAATCTGTTCGTGCATCAGAAGTGCTACTATTAATAATGTCCTTGTTATCTAGAAGAAGAATAAAGTAGTACCTGAACAAAGTGAGGGGATGGGACCCAAAACAGATTCTAGAGTTGGATGTAACTTTACGCTCTACTGAAGAATTAAAGTTGATTATTGTCCCCAAATACATGCCAACACCTGCATAATTGTTTTGAGTAAAACAATTCATCATACACCTTATGGGCCAGCCTCCAAACCCATTGTACTCTAATATATGATATAAACACAAACATACCTCTTCTTCATTAGTACACATTTAAGGTCTAGTGTTGAATTCCTCTTCATTCTTCCTTGTCTGTAACAATAGAGCATGTTAACAAGATGAGACATTAAAGCTTACTGAACACCCATTTCATATTGAAAGTGAAAATGGTGCCGTCGGAAAACTAATTTTTGACGCAGAAAGATAAAAGATGGGTAAGCTTGACAAATGGTTGTGAAAACAAAAACAAAGAAACTGAAAAAACGGCAACAAGAAAGGAATTGCGGAGATCATAGAATCCATAAAGGGGTATTGAGTGGAATCCTCACCTTAACAAGAGCAATGGTTTTTTTGATCAGCTTCTTGATATCCAAAAAAGGTGCCTAGCCAGTCTGACTTCAAGAATTCATCTTTTTCTCCAAGAAAACAAGACACTGGTATTCTTGTTGTTGGACGATGTGGTTTGGACTCTGTAGAAGAGAACATTGTGGTTGGGATCAAAAGTGACTTTGCTTCCGCTAGTCTCAGACATGAATGAATTGAATTCCGTGGCAGAGATACTAACATAGTTTTTTTTTATGTGGAGATACTAACATAGTTTTTAAAACATATATTTGAATGATATTTGCACATTGCACCAGTGATTCAGTCAAGACAACAGAGAAGTGAAAATAAAACATCAATTGAAAAAATAAAGTTCTAAAAGACCAAATAAAACAATAGTGCAAGACTTCAATTAAAACAAGATTTGAAACAAAATTTGTGAGTGCATCAGAAGCGCTACGATTAATAATGTCCTTGTTATCTAGAAGAAGAATAAAGTAGTACCTGAACAAAGTAAAGGGATGGGACCCAAAACAGATTCTGGAGTTGGATGTAACTTTACGCTCTACTGAAGAATTAAAGTTGATTAATGTCCTCATATTCATGCCAAGAATTTATCACAAACCCATTGTACTTTAATATATGATATAAACAGTCATACCTCTTCTTCATTAGTACAGATATAGTGGTCCAGTGTTGAATTCCTCTTCTTTATTCTTCCTTGTCTGTAACAATAGAGCATGTTAACAAGATGAGACATTAAAGCTTGTTAAACACCCATTTCATATTAAAAGTGAAAATAGTGCTGTTAGAAATCTAATTTTTGATGCAGAAAGATAAAAGATGGGTAAGGTTGACAAATGGTTGGGTAATTAACAGATTATTATTATTATTGTTAAAATTTTAATGATTGATAACAAGAAAAGGAATGGAGTCACTGAATGTAGAAAACAAGATATACCTGTGATCTTAGTCTTCTTAGCATCATCAATCAACAAGAAAAGTTCTGTTTATGAAAACACAAATAAAGAAACTGAACTAACGGCAACAAGGAAGGGATTTCGGAGATCATAGAATTGAAAAAAGGGTGTAGAGTGGAATCCGCACCTCAACAAGAGTAATGGTTTCTTGATCAGCTTCTTGATATCCAAGAAAGATGCCTAGCCATTCTGATTCCAAGAATTCAGTTTTTTCTACAAGAAAACAAGACACTGGTATTTCTTGGTGTTGGACGATGTGGTTTGGACTCTGCAGAACAGAACATTGTGGTTAGGATCAAAAGTGACTTTGTTTCCTCTAATAATCTCAGAACCATTTGGATAATTGAGAAAGAATGTTTGGGAGGGAGGGAGGGAGAATAAGAGAAAAAGATGAAGTTAAAGACTACATATAGTATTGGTGTTATGGAGTACTGAGGTGGTTGTATGATAGGAGATACAAGGGATGGCAGGTAGACGAATCTGAGATTAGGGTTTGTGATTCGTGACAAATAAACGAATGGCGTTCATAGAAACACTAAATTTACCATACATGATACCCCTGTTTCGGTTTCTTGCATACGAAAATCAGAATCAAGAAAGCAAAAAACTACCAAATTAGATTAATAGAGATACAAATAACACAATCAAACTGAATATGAATACAATGCACATAAACACCATATAATGATTAGGTTGAGAACCGAGTCACATAGCGGCGTAGAAAACGAAACTAGGGTACCTTTGACAGTATATCAGACCTAGATGAACAAAAAGATGTATCCATACTAACCTGAATGAAGCTTTAAACCGAAACCAATAGTGACGTTGCGTTGAGCGATTATTGAAGATGAACTATAGACTCAATAGATGAAAACCCTAGGATTTGGGTTTAGTGTTCGCTCGTCAGAGGTAGTAGTAGTATACCAATTTGGGATTCTCTCTGTTTATGAGGTAAAAAGTGCCAATGCTTTTAGTATATTGTATCGGTTACTTAAATTTGTATTCGATCCTTTTTTTGTTGCGAGATTTTATATTTGATTCAATATTTGATTTGGTTCAACATACTCAAGATTTTTTTTGGTATACTCAAGATTTTTTTTTATTAAATTTAAAATGAATCAATTCCTACAGGCCGATTTATTTTTGGCTTTTTTTTTACCCCTATTATAACTCCATAACCCATTTAATCCCTAAAATACTCCTCAAAAATTTAAAACTTTCCGAAATTACCTCAAAAGAGGATAATTCCGGAAACCAATTTTTATAACTTTCTGGAATCACCTAGAAAAATGTATTTTCGGAAGTCAATTTTGCTCTTTTAAGGTAATTCCGGAGTTATGCTCTTTTAAGGTATTTTCGAAATCACCTCGAAAGAGGTATTTTCGGAAGTCAATTTTGCTCTTTTTTGGAATCACCTCTAAAGTTTTCCGGAGTTATGCTCTTTTAAGGTAATTTCGGAACACATCTTTTTTAAAGGTTTTCGAAATTACCACAAACGACATAATTCCGGAAGTCAAAAAATGTGTTCCAGATTTATGTGTTTTGGCGTAATTCCGGAAGTCAAAAAATGTGTTCCGGAATTATGTGTTTCTGGAAATTTTTTGAAGAATTAGGGGTAAAATTGTCCGTTTGGTGAATTCTGGGGGTATAATAGGGGGTAAAAAAAAGCCTTTTTTTGTGGAAATCAGGGGGATTACCCCCACGGATCCTACACACTGATTAAGTGGTTATCCATGGTCGATTTTTAATTATATGATCAAATTATAAATAACGACCAGATACCATTTAGTCAAAAAAAACGACAAGATACCAATCATTCATACTAATTTTAATTTTAGGATGGATAAATTGTGGATACTAACAATGAGTATGATATCAATTAATATATTTTTTTACAATTTACAATGATATCTGTTAATACCTATTTTTTTGATAGTGATATTAATTACTATATCCATTAGTATTTGGTACAACTATATCCATTAGTATGTTACTAATTGTACTTCAATAAGATTCTATTGACAGTTACAAAGAAGCTGAATAACAATTTGTCTATCTCGGTTATTTATGGATACTAATTTTAGAAGGCCAACGCATCTTTTCCCTTATTGTAACAATTGCCTTTCTGATCTCTTCTTCATGTCACTGTCATTAGCTTTATGTGGAGGAAACGTCATGTCTCTATAAGGTAACTTCTAAACTTTATCTTTGTTTTCATTTTCCTTCTCTTCTGCTCTTCTAAACATTTGAAATGGTTGAGTTGTGGGAGTTAGATGAGAGTGGTAGGGAGGTGGCTGAGGTTCCCTCGGCCTTAAGGCTCATCCTAAAGGAATCTCGAGCAAGTTGGGCGAGTTATAGGGAGCGATGGAAAGGGAGAGCTCATAATCGCCCTCTCTCGGAGGCTATAAGCCTTTCTGGCTTGTCTTCTGATTCTTCGGACGATGAAGATGAAAGTGACAGTGGTGCTTCTTATTTCTCAGGGACTCGGATTTTCACAGGCTTCCTCCGGCTCTTCCCTTTAAGAACATCAGGATTTTGATGGCTTCTGAGCAAGGACAAGAGGAGTCATAAAACTTTAAAGCTCGTGGCTTCTCGTCAACATTTCTAATTGGGGAGTCAATAAAAAAGTTTCAAACTGGGAAACAGCTATCCGCGACCGGGAAGGAGGAAGATTTGATCGTCGAGAAAATGATGATTATAATGTGTTCCCAACCGGACTGGCCTGTATATACAAGAGTTTGTCCGCCTCTTTGCCCGACCGAAGGATAAGAGATTCACCTATGTGACTGATTGATTGGCTATAATTCTCCCGCCTTCGTCTACTCGGCATCTCTCCCTTTATGGTATTTAGCGGGATCATAGGTGAAAATCCCAGATTTTCCTCCCATCTATCTGTAACGACTAGATCGGCCATAAAGTGTAATAAATAGCAATTATCACCATTGTACTATAAATACTCGCCCTCTAACGCCAATAGACAGATCCATAATCCATTATTCAACATATCTTACTTGTTTATTATCATTTCTTGTAAGACTCATATTTTGTTTCATTCATATTGTGTTCGGTCTAGTTCATGCTCAATGAATAGATCGTAACATTGGCGCTTACTGTGGGGCCTAGGTAAAATACTTCCCACGCCTCACACAATTTATAAACTTTCAAAACTAAGCGATGGTAACCACCATAAATGGAACCTCTGGCAGTGGTGACCCCGGTGAGCCTAATGGCCACCCCAACAACGCTGATCCAAGGGTGGAGGAGTAGATGGAAGCTATTCAACTCCTTCAAACTCAGAACGCAAAATAGCAGCGGCGAAATGAAGAACAAGTGCTTCGCTCCCAAGCCCTGGAGGCGAAAGAGACGCAGCTGCAACAACAACTGACTTATATGAGGAGATTCACCGAGGTAGTGGAAGCCACTAGAACCTCGTTGACTATGTGGAAAAGGAATATTTTCCCATGTTGGCCTTTTAAATGTGCAACACGTGATTTTTTTATGGCCATAACCTATTATCTATATATATATGTAAAGGAGACCCCAATGGAGCCTCCACAATGAATCTCAAGCTTTTTGTGTATTATAATATTTATTTAAAATTTAAAAATGAAGAGAAATTTAATTTTAATGAAATCTAATAATTGCCACTATTTATTAAATGATTCTCTTAGTGGAATATAAAAAAACTGTTTTATATTTACATTAGAATGATATTTTCTAATTAAAATATTTCTATATTGATATTAAAATAAAATTTTCTTTTGGAAATATAGAAATTCATAATAACAACTTACAATATAATATAATATAATATAATATAATATTTCTATATTTATATTTTTATATATTTGTCTATCTATATTCTATATTCTATGTATATCTATATATCTATATATCAAAAAATCTTGACTCATGAATTGTGAGTTTTTCTCCCTTTTTTATTATTATTTTAAAAAAAATTCTGACTTATTGGTTACTCTTTATTCATAAATTGATGTTTTGATTTTTGTTGCCTTTTGGTGTCTCTAAATTATTATTTTGATTAGTACTAATTATTATAGGTTTTTAATAGAGATATGTTACAATCTTTTCATTTTCCTTCACTTTAACTCTTCTTTAAGAAATACTATAAATACTATAGAAGAGTAGTCACCACTTATCATTTTATTTTTTACATCACTTTTATTTGGTTGTCACGTCACTTATGTTACTTTTTTTTTACATCGCTATTATTCAGGCTTGGAGAAAGCCATTGTAGTAGTTGTAGTTCCAAAAAATATTTGTGTAAATTTGTCTTTTATTCATAATATTTTATTGATTGTTGATTAAGTATTGAGTTTGTTATATGTTTCAAATTGCAGTCAAGGGAAGGAAAATGGAGCTTACATGGATATAGAAGAAATTGAAAAGGAAAAGGAAAGGATTTCAATTTCATGTTCTAGACAATTCTAATGTAGTCAAAAAGACAAAAAAAAATTGGATTACTTAGTGAGTCATGCAATTGAAGAACAATTTTTTTGTCAAGCTATAAACATGTATGGATTATGTTTAGTTTTAATACTATTCTTTAAAAAATTGTTTAATTTTAATAGCTTCCATGAAATTGACCGATGTGTTATATCTAAAATTTCTTTTAATGTATTCCTTTGAAATTATTTTTGGTGTCATAGTTAAGTATTGAAATATTAGAGTTTCAAAATAATATAAAGAATTATTTTAGATGTCAATAAACTCATGTTTTAATATAATATGAGTGTAAGAGGCAAAGTTTTTAAGTTCATCATTTATTTATATAATTTCTTATGAATTGTTTCATTTTATTTTGATATTGGGGTTATCCATTCGTTTCCATTTTTGATAAATTATTTACTTATTTATTTCGATTATATATCATAAGTTTAAATGTACATTTTGTTTTTCTAGCAATTATATAAAATAAAATTGATCACTCTTGATTCAAATTGATCACTCTTAAATCAAATTTAATCAGAAATGTTTTTGAGCTAAGAAATAATGAGTGAGCCTTTGATATTCTTTTTGGTGTAACTATTATGCATTGAAATGGGAGAGTTTCATATTAATATGAATCATTCCTTTTGTCGCCAATAAATTCACGGGTTAGTAATATATATATATATATATATATATATATATATATATATATATATATATATATATAGAAGAGCTATAGTTTTAATCAATTATAATAACATACAGCTATTTATAGGAGACAACTTTAGATGGAGAGGGGTAGGATTTGATATTCTTTTTGGTGTAATGTCTGTAATACCGTCAATTTTATAATCCCTTTAATGCTTTACAGAAAACTAACCATATTTCATATAGCCAACAACTTATGTTTTAACCATAAAACCATCCAATGACTATAGAATAACACGAGTTTCTAAATATACGCTATCACTAATTATATCTACATATTTTTTTTGTGAAGATAATTATATCTACATATAGCTAGAAACCAATAGATATTAAAAATATTAACTCTTTTTTTGACAAAAAATATTAACTCATTTTATTCCCTCACTTAGTTCATATGCTTTATATACATTACTATTCACATCATGTAACATCCCTAAATTTTTAAAGATTCGATTTATGGAAAATAAGAACGATTAAATTTTTAGAGTGAAATAATTAGTCGCAACTCGAAAGAGGGGTAGTCGAGAAATTTATGCCGAATGAATAACCGTAGAATCATTGGGGTCTTAGCCTCAAAACCTTGGATTAATATGGGCCAAGGGCAATTTGGTCATTTCACCATCACTTAACCCTCAGCCCAACTCCACCTCAGCTGAACCCAACTCATTTTCATCACTTACCACTTTCAGCAACTGAAAACAGAAAACTCAAAGGAAAGAAGAGAGAGTGGGGGGCGATAGAAGGAAGGAGAAGAGGTGGAGAGAAATTCTGGATGCATGTAAGTTCTTTTCTTCCCATTCCCTTTTATTTTTCGAGCTCTTCCCAATGAGCATAGTTTCAGCTCCGCATTCCTCTCCTAACTCAACTTACCATTTTTGACACTTGAAGCTCCAAAGTGAAACAATGGAGTTTTGAGCTATAGACTGCCTTGCATGTTCAGTAGGAGCTAAGGAGAGGGGGATTTAGGACCTGCATTGTGGATTGGAAGTTGTTTTGAGGTGGAACTGTTGTTGGTTTGAGTTAGGCCGAGTTTGGATTTCGTTGGAAGCGGTTTGGACGTTCACGGGGATTGTTCGAGCGGTTTTCGGTTTGATCGTTTCGTGCTCCGTCGGGACTTCTCAGGGAATCGTCAACAATTTTGAAGTAGGCAAAGAGGCAAGAAGATAAATTTGGATCAATTAGTGAATGAGGCAATGGAGACAACATTTATTTGTAAAGTTATAGGCATTGAGAAATCATGTATATTTTAATATTATTATTGAGAAAAATGTTTAATTTTATTTTCTTCGTTTCTACTATATAGATCAGGTTTATTTCTTCCTACCCTTTTATGTAGCGTAATGACTTTGTTACTTTATAAGTTTGTTTCAGCTGGTTTTTTCAATTTTCTTGCATGAGGATTACTCTTCAATATGTGATTGTTGGATCATGTTGTGTGCCTCATGCTTCTCATGGAGACTTAATGTAAGTGATCAAATTACTTGGAGGATTATTCTTCTATTTGTGATTTTTGTCTATTTTTCTTTAAAAACATCTCTCTCTCTCTCTCTCTCTCTCTCTCTCTCTCTCTCTCTCTCTATATATATATATATATATATATATATATATATATATATATATATAAATATATATATCATAGTTTTTGGAATTATATACTTTGTTACTAATAAATTATATTATTGGAATTTGTAAAAATTTAAATAAGTTGGATAAATATATCTACTAATTATAATAGTTTATTATATGAATTAAAAATATTACAATACAATATAAGTTTTTTTTTGAGATAAAAAATAATAATTAGTTGACATTTAAAATTCTTTTTTATGTAACAGTTATGCATTGAAGGAGAGGGGTTTCACATTCACAAAAAAGATAAAGGGCTGCACAATTTTGGATCAGTAGTGAATAATGCAAAACAGAGCCACAATTTTTTGTAAAGTTGTAGGTATTGAGAAATTGTGTATATTTTAATATTATTCTTTCAAGTTATAAGCATTGAAAAATCATGAATTGGAATTTTCATTTCATTAGAAAAAATAAAAATAAAGATTTTTTTATTTTCCTATTATAACTTTGAATTAAATAAATTTATTTCGATAAATAATTAAATAATATTTTTTTAATTAAAATTTTATTTTAAATTTAATTTATAGTTTTACTTTGAATTTATGATTTATATTAGGTGATAAAGATCAAAGAAAGAAAATAATAAAGATGGTTATATTTTTGTTTTCTATGATATATTTTTGCCATACTCATCTGCATATATTTTTAAAATTTATGCCCATCAATTAAACATATTAAAAAGAGAATACACTATATAATATTTTTTGAATACATAATGTATTTTGTGAAAAAAAAACAATACATAATGTATATCACTAAAATTATATATCTTTATATAAAAATTCCATAAAATTTTAAAACGATATTATACAACAACCCGTGCAACGCACGGGCATTCCATTAGTTTTTTTGTATAATAATCAAATATGTTTCAAGATCTCAAACCAACATGCTTTCATTTTAATACATAATAATTGTTATTCATTTTTTCATAATCAATTTTGTTGTGCATTAATATCAATGTGTTTGAAATTGAAAAAAAAAGGTATTTGACTATGCATGGATATATTCCAACGGACATATTAGAGGGTTTTTATTTGAAGACAATTATATGGCTTATTATTCTTTCCAATGATTCTTATTTTTTTGACAAAGAGAAACTCATTACATTTCATTCATAATACATGTTGGACAATAATAAAAATGAGGGAGCTAGCATAGTTCCTTGATGCTCTAGCTAGAGTATGAGGTTTTGGGGCGTGGCAGTGGGTCTACCCCTGATCTTCCTTTCCACAATAGCGCTAAGGAAGATTGGGTTGATGTGGTTTCATCAAGGGCTTTTTTTTTGTACCCCCATCAACTCCCATCTACCCCCATCAAATTGCTAAAACCCGAAAATACCCCTGCCCAACTTGCAATTCGCTCGGATTTACCTTATCTAAGGTAAATCCGCTTTGTTATTTTTAAAGTCGGATTTACCTCAGATGGGGGTAAATCTGATTTCAAAAATAACAAAGCGGATTTACCTTAGCTGAAGGTAAATCCGCTTTGTTATTTTGGAAATTAGATTTACCTGGTGGGCACATAAATCCGATTTCCCTAAAAAAAGAGAAAATCGGATTTATCCCACCTAAGGTAAATCCGATTTCCCTAAAAAAAAGAAAATCGGATTTATCCCACCTAAGGTAAATCCGATTTTGTTATTAAAAAAAATTGTTTTTTATTTAAATTTTTAAAAAAGGTTATAAAATGCTACTAAAAATCTGTTAAACAGCCAAAACTAATCCAAAAATTATAAAAACACCACTAAAAATCTAATAAAACCAAAAAAACGTTATGCAAATTTTTTCTGATTTTTTGGAGATTATGAAAAATTAAAAAAATTAATAAAAAATAGTAAACGATGGAATTTGGGATTTTGAGGTCCCCAGTCCTGAAAGAAGTCCCTTCTTCAGAAGTATTGATCCTTGATATTTTTCGGATTTAAGGAATGTGGTTTCATTACAATTTGAGTGGGTTTCCCGAAAACTGATTTTTTAGCCTAAATTATTCTCCCGACGTACAATATCGTCACGTGTTAACGAACTACACACTAAACAGAACCAAAAGACGGTCGAAATTTGTATCTAAAATTTTAACTGATTTATTTATTTATTAGTTAGGTTAACAAAGCGGATTTACCCCCACATAAGGTAAATCCGCTTTGGTTATTTTTAAAAGCGGATTTACCTTATATGGGGGTAGATCCGCTTTTAAAAATAACAAATCGGATTTACCCCCAATTAAGGTAAATCCGATTTGTTATTTTTCAAAGCGGATCTACCCCATCTTAAATAAATCCGATTTTAATTTTTTTAAATTTTTAGTGGAAATCGGATTTACCTAAATCCGATTTAAATTTTTTAAAATTTTTAGTGGAAATCGGATTTACCTAAATCTGATTTCCAAAAAAAAAAAATTTAAATCAGGATACGTTTGGGATTTTTAATTTTTGTGAAGGGCAATTACATCTTTTCGCAGGGTCGATGGGGGTAGATAGGGAGGTGATGGGGGTACAAAAAAAAAACCCCTTTCATCAACGCATGGTCCAATTCAAACTATTAAGCCCAATGAACTCCCTTTAATCCCAAAGTCCAAGTGTGTAGCTTGTACTATTCAATCATACCTCGGTGTGAATCAGAACCTATGTTCTCATGTTGATGCAGCTGATTCCTCAATGGAATTAACAGTTCGTAAGGTAAGTCGTATGGATGTGGCTCGTGCAGTGTTTTCTATCTTATATTTATCTATCTAATCAAAACACCAACTATTAAAAGTACCAAACTACTATTGTCAAAAAAAATTTTACCCAACTTCTCTTTCTATATTTTTGACGCTTCAACAACTTTGAGGATAAAATAGTAACTCTAATATTTTCAAAATTTCAGAAACTTATAACGAATGTTTATAGGGAAGTCAATTTCCACGCTATTGATATTTGAGTGTTGAAATGATTATCAAACCAAAGAACGTAAACATTCCAGAATGAACAAAACTAGGCTTCCAAAATTAACCAATAAGATTAAACACCATCAACTCAGGTATAGCATCAAACTTGCGGAAAACCCGATAGACAATAACAACATATAAATCTATTACATTAACACCTGGAGAGAGAGAGTATCAAAACGACTTAATATACTACTAAAATGCAACATCATTATCGGTCTTTAGCTATATCAATGTCTTCTAACTAAAAGCATTTGTCACCTCTAGCCTTATAAACTCTTCGTTACTTGCAAAATTAAACCTTACTTTTTATCCACGCATGAGACAAAGGAATACCACCCATCTCCTACGAGGCATTGATATGAAGGTCCAAGTCTGCTTTTCTCCAGAAGGTACCATTACCGCAATCTTCTTAGGTCTATGGCTTAGATACATTCTTACAATATTCGCAGGGATGTACTGCATTTAAGAAAATAGAAATTGTAGTAATTATATAATATAATAGTAATGATTTAAAAACATAATAAATGTTTTAACCACTATATCTAAATTAAAAAGACGTCAAACTCAAGAAAATCAGTTGTCGTTCTACACACGGTTGTCTCATGCTCTTTAACTAGAACTACTGGTCAATTGGGGGTGACGATGTGTAGTGAAAGAATTATCCTTTTAAAGTCGGGTGCTCGGATGTCCGACTTAAAAGGTAGACGCGGTGGCTCAGAATTAGCCTTTTAAGTCGGGCTGAAAGGTTTAACATTTAAGTCAGTTAAAATGTTCACGAACGATAGGTTCAAAAACTTGTAAAAAAATTGAACATTTTAAGTCGGTTAGATATATGGTCCGACTTTAAAGGTCCAAGCCTTTTTTTTTGGCTAGATTGAACAATATTCATCCACCCTTATTCTACCATAACATGTTCTCCAATGTACTATCCACTCAGTCTGGTCTATAGTACTTTGGTATCAATATCAATCCTCCAAACATTTCTCCAAAGTACTTTGGGCAAAATCTGAAATGCAGACACATTTCTATAAATAATTAAAATAATTATATAATGTACAACACATCTTTATGAATTCAAATAACCAAGTTATGTTACTCACAAGCATTCTCAGGCTTAAGTAATGGCCTGACAAAGTTACATGGCACTGACGTCGGAGGTCAACGGTTGCAAACAATCTTCATGGCTAACAATGCATATAATAAAAGGTCAAACTAAACCCCCCCATAATAGTTGAACATTACAGCATCTTCGAAGGGTGGGAAGAGAGAGAAAATGATTAAAAAACTATAAATAATGATGAGAGTGAATTTAAGAGAGAGATAGAGAGGATGGAGGGAGATGTAGGGTGAGTGGGAGGGAGAGGATCCAAATCCACCTCTACATCAACCTAAGGGTAACAGAAGAGATGCACCCAAAGGAAAAGAGATCAAGATATACAGCTGAGAGATGCCTCTAAGGGTAGTACCAGCAATTTAATGACAGCACCTACAAATAAAAAGAGGAGACAGATTAAAACATAGTATTCGACCCCTACAATTAAAACAAATAGAACCACAAACAACAGTCCCGAAACTATAGTCCCATAATACTGTAAATATAGCCCCACTTCATGGCATAGCCAATGCTAAACAGCAGCCAGATCAGCTATTGGGAAAAACCCAAGTCCCACATTGACTAGAGATATGGTCTCAAAAGAGTTTATAAATGGGAGGCAACCCTCACCTTACAAGTCGGTTTTGTGGGGTTGAGTTAGGCCTTAACCACATTCTAAGATCAGCAAAAAAGAGCTGTTAAGTAACCCCCAAACCATTTCCAGAAGTTTAGCTTGAGTTATTAACCACCACTTGATACCAACACCGGAATACATAAAAAGAATAGGTTAGAATTATAGTTACTATCTAATCTAACTACATCCCGCTTAAAAAATAATCTATACAAAGTTTTATATAATATAAATTAAAATTAAATCAATTCTCTTTATTTAATCTTAAATCAATAAAAATGATCTACATAAATACGGTCCAAATAAACAATAGAGATAAAAGCTGCATAAATGAAACATAATTTTTTTTGCTACCATGTTATTGGTGCGCAGTGTTCACCAATTTTGTCGGTGACTAAATTACGTGATGCGAGCCTACATGAAGCGTGGATGAAGATCAAAAAGACAAAGCTCAAAAGACTCAAAAGTCAAAGTCAAGGGAAAATACTTTAATGTGTTTAATCTAATCATCAAGATAAAAGCACATTAAAGGTCTCCATGTAAATAATAGGGAATTTCTATATAAGCAAACTCTAGTGTTTCCTATGCTGTAACACCCAAAGTAATTTTAATTACTTTAATTATTATCTTGTTGGCTTGTCTTGGAGCTCATTGTATTGTTTATCACTTTGGTATTTGTTGTCAAGGTGAGTTCTCTCATTCCCCGCCATTTTCTTCTCTAGGGTTTTGACATTTTGGTGTGTTTATACCCACTTGATTCTGAAATTGTGTTGTTGTTGCTTGAAAATGCTACCCCACTCCTTGAATTATTTGATTGTTGATGCTTTTAGCAACAAATGGGTGATCCATGTATTCTTAGAAATTTTGTGTGATTTGCATGATAATGATTGATGTTTTGTTCTTGTTTGAACTTGATTTTACATGTTGTAAGTTGGTATTTTGGATTAGTGAAGGAATGGGGACGAAATTGGTACCAAAGAATAGTAAAAACCCTTGAAAAATCTATTTAGTTGTTGCTGATAAGGAAGCACGTTTTTGAGAAAATATGTTTTCATAATAGCATATGAAGTGAAGAAAGTTTCAAAGACATGTCCAAAAAAGTATGCAAAAATAAGTTTTCAAAATTATCTCTCAAAAATCTAGTCTCGGTATAGAGGTTTCGAAATAAGAGCTTTCACAAATAAAAAAGATTGAATAATAATCTATGGAGGGCTTTAAAGAGTCTCTATGAACATGGTTTTTGAGAAACTATGATTTCAAAAGAGGATATGATTAAAGTATCAAAGACATGTCCAAAATAGTATGCAAAGATAAGTTTTTAAATTTGTTTCTCAAAAACCTAGTCTAGGCTTGGTGTTTTCAAGATAAGAGTTTTCAAAAAAAATAGATTGAAAAAGGCTCTATGAACAAGGTTTTTGAGAAAATATGTTTTCAAAAAGCATATGAAGAAAGTTTCAAAGACATGTCCAAAAAAGTATGAAAAACTAAGTTTTCAAATTTATTTCTCAAAAATCTACTCTCGGCAGAGAGTTTTCGAAATAAGAGTTTTCACAAATAAAAAAAATTGAATAATCTATGGACAAGGATTTAGAGAGTCTCTATGAACATGGTTTTTGAGAAACTATGATTTCAAAATAGGATATGAAAAAAGTATCAAGGACATGTCCAAAAAAGTGTCTACAAAAAGTACGCAAAAATAAGTTTTCAAATTTGTTTCTCAAAAACCTAGTCTAGACTTGGTGTTTTCAAGAAAACAGTTTTCAAAAAAGAATAGATTGAAAAAGGCTCTATGAACAAGGTTTTTGAGAAAATATGTTTTTAATATAACATATGAGGAAAGCTTCAGACATGTCAAAAAAAGTATGCAAAAATAAGTGTTCAAATTTATTTCTCAAAAATCTCGTCTAGGCAGAGTTTTCGAAATAAGAGTTTTCACAAATTAAAAAGATTGAATAATAATCTATGATCATTGTTTTTGAGAAACTATGATTTCAAAATAAGATATGAAAAAAGTATCAAGGTGTGTTAGCCTGCATTTTCGACAGGCTAAAATTAAATGCAGTCAACAAGGTTTGACTTAGCAAATTCAAAGAGAAGGATCATATTTCGACACCAGGAAGTGATAGCCAAGAGAAATCAGCTAAGTTCCTAACTTAGTTAAATTTGGGGAGCTAAGGCCAATATTTCGATAGAAAGAAGAATGTTAGTCGAGCAACAAGCCAAGTCAAAGAGTATGTCGAAGGTTGAAGCAGTTAACTTGTCGAACTAGCAGTTATTCTATTTTAGAAAACCGCTGAGCGGTTAGAGTTTTATTTTTATTATAAATAGTAATTCTCTCGTTGAGAATAAGGTCGCAATTCATTTTATACAAATTTCAGAAAAACACTCATACTTCCGCGTTAGAGAAAATGAGTCAAGTACGAACAATGTATGTGATCTGTGTACCAATCCTTTAAATTCAGCAATGTATTTACCATTCCTTCAAAAGAATTCTGCAGTTTACTTGTCCTTCTTTACGAATTCCTGCAATCTACTGCATTTAATCTTCTTTTCTTCATTTACACTTCCTGCACTCTACTGCAATTCATTATATTTCTGCATTTCTTTTCTTAAACACTTGTTCATTTCATTATCGTTTTCTTTCATTAAAAAAACCCTTTTTCATAACAAACCGCAAACATTAGTAAAAATTTTACCACAAATGTTCTGAGATGTTTCTAGTTGGTCTCGCAAGCAACACACGTGTAACTAGCGGTGTTTACCAAAAATCGCGGTAAACAAATTGGCACGCCCGGTGGGACATTTGTTGTGGCCAATACCTGCTATAAAAGCAACAACGCCCTTCCATTGTTCTTTTTTCAGAAACCTTCATCTTCTTCTTCTTCTCTGCGAACCTCCATTAAATTTCCTTCTGCGAGTACTGTTTTTCCTTCTCCTTCTT
The DNA here is from genome assembly GCA_039519185.1 of Astragalus membranaceus. NCBI lineage: Eukaryota > Viridiplantae > Streptophyta > Magnoliopsida > Fabales > Fabaceae > Astragalus > Astragalus membranaceus. Next base: position 163,813,826 of record CM076846.1, on the reverse strand, counting down.
TACTTCGCGAAGAAACAAACACTACGAAACATCTTACTTTTCCACTAGCTTTGTTTCTGATAATGGCGTCTTCTTCCACCATTAAACCTCGCATTATAACTTCCGAGAAGAAAACACTCATCTCTGAACCTGCTTTAACCTTGGAGGAAACACAAATTTATCGATCTCAGGTACTTATCCCCTCATCTCCGCCTTTAAAACATGCATTTTTAGGTCTCTTCCTCTTGCTGGTGACGATTCATCTAAGATTAGAGAGGTTTTCCCTAGTTACCATAGACATAGCCCTAGGATCTTCAGTGAGGGCCCACACGTGATGGATTTCATGGGTAACCCAAATAGGGTTTTCAGGTCTTCTCCACCAACTGAAAAGATTACACCCTATATCGACTGGCTTAACAAAATCGAGTCGAAGAAAGGAGATGTTTGGAAGGATCAGGGAATCTTCGACCTGATTCAAATTTCAAGATATGGGCCTAAGTATCAAAGCCCAATGCTTATTGCAGCTCTGCATTTTTGGGAGCTTACTACTAATAGCCTTCATTTAAAATGTGGCATGCTTGCCCCCACTCTACTTGACGTGGCTGCCAAAACAGGTTTGAAGCCGTTAGGGGAGATTTTCGACCCTGCTACCACTGGTACTGATCATGTATTTGACTTCAAAAAGGCTACTTTCAAAAGGTATGTGGAGGACCATCACATCACTACCTCTGAGGATGTATCTGATGAAGAGCACGTTGCTTTTCTCACTTTCTGGTTATCCTTTTATGTATTTTGCTCTTCGTCACTTCAAGTGGCTAAGATGTACATTTCTCTGGCCATTCAATTACATAAGTGTCGAAACATAAACTTGGCCAATCTTATTTTAGGGTCTCTTTTCGACAGCCTGAGACAATGAGTTATTGATCTGAAAGCACTTAAACCAGGAGGAAAATACTTGGTCTCTGGACCAATTTGGCTGTTTCAATTGTGGCTCCTTGCCACTTTTGATTCGAAATTAACAATGTACATTCCTGATGACTGACTTTTGATTCGACATGTTTTTTAATTGCATGGAATTTGTTCCTTCCATGGCACCCTTTGCTGGAAGGACTTATGGACCAACTTGGTTCATTAGAGAGTTTCCTGCTACTAATCCTGTCGAAGAGGAGGAAACCAACCAAATTTGGGAGGCCTTTTTAACTCCTAAATTGTTATCATCTCGAGTCTCTCTTGGGAAATCATCATCCCCGTTTGGCGTATTCTCATATCATCCCAGTTTGACTGCGCGACAATTTGGGTTATACCAACTTCGACCTAGCCCTTTCTTCAGGTCTAAGAGGGAACTGCTGATTCCCGAGAGTGAAGAAAAATGGATAGATCGCCTCAACAATTTTCCTGAGGATTCTTTTCATCTTTCTCCCATCCCTTTTGAGCCGAACTTCTCTTGTACCCACGGATTTTCTCAGTGGTGGACGGAGTATCTCACTAGGAAGTTTACTGGTGTTGAAGAGGCTGCTCTACTGGCTAAACTAATATCTGCTTTTCCCTCTTCGCAGAAAAAGAAGACCAAGTCGAAAGGTACGCATATTCAAGAGATTCAGGCATTCCAAAAAAATTTTGAAACTGTGTATGACCCAAATAAACTTAGTCGAACTGTTTCTCAAGCTGCCAAGTTTTCAAACAAAAAGTTACTGACAAGATTCCAACAATGGTTTTCCCATCTTATGTAACTGATAAGTATTTTTTTGCTTTAAAACACAATAAACTTAGATTTCCGCCTTTGCCCACCAGTAAATTGGCTTTGGCATTTCGACCACCATTTCCACCATGGTGTTTCTATGGTTCGATGAGGGCAATTTACAATTTTCTTTCGAATAAAACAGCTGCGAAAGTAGTTTCGACTAAGTATACCTTACACACATTTGAGGGTCATCTTCATTTAGATATTTGACATGTTCGAGTCAAATCCATTATCAGAGAAGGTGATATATCAAACTCTTAGAAGAATTTATTTTCCCTTTTGTGCATATTTTGTATTAATACTTGTTTGTCGAATATTTGTAGCTGTCGCTATTACTTCAGATTCGACAGATGAAGTCAAAGCACCAAAGGCGAAGAGGAAGGTAGTTGAAGCTTCGTCGAAGAAAGACATATCCCTCCCAATAGAGAAAAAATTAAATATCTATACATTTTCTCTTTGCATCATCATTATGCTCTTTGACTGATTAGCTCTCTATTTTGCAGAGTCGAAAAAGAACAAGTAGCTCCCTAACTTCCAATCCAAAGAAGGCAAAGAAGGCTAAACCACTAGTTATGAGTGACTCAGAGGTCGAAACTCTCAAATTCTTGCCTATTTATGTTTATTCTCTTTTTTCTGCTTATGCTTACACGAGCGTTGCATTTCCAGCCTGAGGAGGAACCACTAACCAGGACTAAGCCTACTAAGGTTCAAGCCCTGAAGTAGAGAGAGAGAGAGAAACAAAAAACTCTCAAGATGTCTCCAAAGCTATTTCTCACCAAACCTCTGTCGAAAGACAGCAAAAAGAAGAGAAACGTGAAACGAAAGAACAAACCGCAATCATTTCAGAGAAGGCTCCAAGAAGGCTTATCAAGAAAATTAAGAGTGCACACTCTTTAGTCGAAAACATCAGACCTAAGGTGATTGATTAAAACTTATATCTTTTTCGAAGATTTTATTTATCTGTGGTAATACTTACTTTGCTTCATTTTCAGGGAACTGAAACTGTTAACCCTGAAATCCCAACAAGGCAGGTTACGCCTACCTCCACTCACTCCCCTTCAAAGATACTTGTTGCTGGAGAAGGTGTCGAAGGAGAAGATTTGAATCAGTAAACACCTGTTGTCGAGGCTACACTGCTGGTCGAAACAACTCCTCTTGCTGAAACTGCAAAGGAAGTTTCTGATCATGGCCGAGAGCATGCTGCTATGGATGTCGATGAAAGCCCTGATGCTGGCCAAAATGGGGCTGAGATCAGCATATCTTCTCCAAACATGGAAGAGCAAGAATGTAGTGAAGATAGTAATGAGGCTGATCAAGAAGAGGAAGAAAAAGAAGGGAATGGTGAATCTCCTGAGGTAGCCAACTCTCCTTGCTCTGGGGTTTCGACACAACATACCAAAATTAGCCCAGAGGAATTGTCAGCTTTGAAGAATAAAAATCCTCTTGAAGCTTTTAAATTGATGGTGAGTGGTTTGTCTTCGACAGATGATAAGCCCAGCGCTTTGACTGCCTCTGTCAGTGGTAACTCAGAGGACTCCAAAAAGGATCTAAATCAAGAACTTTGAGGTAGATCTGTTCACGGCTATCGAAGAAGATCATTCACTCACCTTCAAAATTAAGGCCTTGCTCAATGGGTTAAACACTTCAAGCTCAAGCGAATCTCTCTTGGGCTTCATTATTGAGTTTGAGTCTTTTTTAGAACAAATCTCAAAAGATATTCAGCGAAAAAAGAGCCTCATTGTGAAGAGGGAGGGTGACGCCAGACTTTTGCAAGAAGAAAGTGCAGCAGTCGAAGCATCTGAAGCCAAAATTTCGACTCTGGAAGTTAATGAGTCAATTGTTGCTCAAGAAATAGCTGAACATGATGTCATTATTCTACGGTATCAAGAGGAAATTAAAGCTTTGCAGTCGAAAATTATGGCAGAGGAGAAAAAGAAAGCTATTGCCCAACAGAAATCTTCAAAAGCTGCACTTCGAGCTGAGGCAACTCTGGCAATTAAGCATCTAGAAAGGGTTCATCAATATGAAGCAGGAATTCAGAAGTCAATTGAAGATGAAGCCCATCTTGATAACAGATTAAAGATTGCTAGAGGTGTCTTTGAGAGAATTAAAAATACTTTTGTAATTTAAATTCGACTTCTCTAGTTTTTGAATTTTAACTCTTTATTTCGACAATATTTGTTGGTACTTGTGTGCCATAATTAAGTTTCTCCACTATATCTCAATCTTGCGTTATTTTAATTTCTTGCAATATTGGCTTATACCTTTTTAAGTATTTACCATTTATACGCAAAATTCGATTATCAGCGCCTAACTCTTCGACTTCATAAGCGCCATTTGAGAATACTCGTAAAATTTTAAATGGCCCTTCCCAATTTGGTGACCATTAACCCAAGGCTCTATCTTTTTTGTCCATAGGTAGGATAACCTTCCACACTAAGTCTCTTATGACAAACGTTTTTGATTTAACTTTTTTGTTGTAGGCTTTAGCTACTCTTTCTTTTTGCCTTGTGAGGACATCTAATGCAAATAACATTTCTTCATCTAAATCAACTAATTCATCTAAAATCATATCCCAATAATGATCTGATGGAATTTCAAATTGCCTTTGAATTCTGGTTGATTGTAGATATATTTCGACAGGCAATACTACATCATGCCCAAAGGTAAGCCTGAATGGAGTAGTATTAATTGATTCTCTAAGAGAATTTCGACAAGCCCATAATGCTTGATCAAGGGTTTTGTGCCAATTCTTAGGCTTTTGCCCAATATGTTTTTTAATCAAATTAATGATAATTTTGTTGGCTGCTTCGACTTGACCATTTGCTTGAGCATAATATGGTGTCGAACTTAATAACTTAAATCCATTTTTCGACGAGTAAAAACTGAACTTTGATCAGTAGTAATGGTTTCTGGAATCCCAAACCTATATAGGATATGGTTTTGAATAAAGTTTATTACTGCATCTTGGTCTACCATTTTCAGAGGCAAATTCTACCATTTTTCGACCAGTAAAAACTGAACTTTGATCAGTAGTAATGGTTTCTGGAATCCCAAACCGATATAGGATATGGTTTTGAATAAAGTTTATTACTGCATCTTGGTCTACCTTAGCTAAGGGAATAGCTTCGACGCATTTAGTGAAGTAATCGATACCTACTAATATATAACGGTGGCCTTTCGACGACGTCGGCTTAATTTCACCAATTATGTCTAAGGCCCAACCTCTAAACGGCCAAGGTTTTACTATTGAATGTAATTCACTTGCAGGTACGTGTTGCACTCCTGCGTGTTTTTGACATTCTTGGCATCCTTTAGCAAAATCTATGCAATCTTTTAGCATAGTTGGCCAGTATACTCCTTGTCGAAACAAGAGCCATTTCATCTTGTGGCCTACTTGGTGAGACCCACAAGCTCCACCATGAGTATTGGATGTTGCTAAGTATGCCTCATTTTCACTAAGGCATTTAAGCAAAACTCCTCCAGGAGTTTTCTTGAACAACTCATTTCCAATAATCACGTAGTTTAATGCCCTATACTTGGTTTTTCGATTTGTTGTTCCTGTTGGATTTTCCAAGTATTCGACAATTGGTTTTCGCCAATCATCATTCGACATATTGTCAATGGCAAAAATTTCGCCATTTTCACTTGGAGGAAATAATAATTTCGACAGATTTTGCCCCCAGTTCTAGCAAAACTTCTAGTCCTATTATCAAGGCTTCGTACTCGGCCTCATGATTAGAGCAAAGTTCTTTGATTTTAAATTTATACTTCGTTGGTATTTTTGTTGGCGAAATAATTAATATCCCAATTCCAGAACCATTTTTATGGCTCGATCCATCGAAGTATAATGTCCATGGATGAATACTCATATGATTAATTGTCACTTCGACCAATGAGTGGTCCACAATAAAATCCGCAACAATTTGCCCTTTGATAGCTTTCAACGGTTGATAAGTTAATGAATATTTAGAAAGGGCTAAAGCTCATTTACCAATTCAACTATGCAATAGGTTTCGACAGCATATGTTTAATAATATCAAAATGAGAGTAAACATACACATCAACGGGTTTTATATATTGCTTTAATTTGGTACAAGAGAAATACAAGCAAAGGCACAATTTCTCCGTTGCATGATATCTAGTTTCAGCATCATTTAAAACTCTACTAAGGTAATATATGGCTCTTTCGACACCATTATCATCCTCTTGTGCTAACATGCTACCTATTGTCAGCTCTGATGCTGCTATATACAATTTCATCACCTTATCTCTGATAGGTGGTAACAAGATAGGTGGTTTAACTAGATAAGCTTTAATCTCGTCGAAGGCCTTTTGGTGTTCTGAATCCCATTTGAACACGTTTTCTTTCTTCAGTCGAAGCAATGGCGAAAAAACTTGAGTCTTGCCACTTAGGTTTGAGATGAACCTTCTCAGGAAGTTGATCTTCCCCAATAATGACTGAAGCTCCTTTTTAGTCGAATGCGCCTTTGTTTCCATGATTGCTTTCGTCTTGTTTTGATTTATTTCAATGCCTTTTTTGTGGACAACAAATCCCAAGAAATCACCTGCACGTACACAGAAGGCACATTTTATTGGATTCATTTTCAATCCATATTTTCTCATTCTTTCGAATGACTGTCGAAGATGGTCTATATTTTCTGTCGAAGATTTAACAACAATATCATTTATGTATACTTCCATAAAATTTTCAATAAAATCATGAAACATAGAATTCATTGCTCTCTGGTATGTTGCACCAGAATTTTTTAGGCCAAAAGGCATTACTACCCATTCATAAACACCTAAAGCTCCTGGGCATCAAAATGCTGTTTTCGACACGTCTTCTTCGGCAATAAAAATTTGATTATACCCTGAGTATCCATCTAACATACTTAGGTATTCAAATCCTGCTGCTGAATCGATTAGCATCTCTGTGGCAGGCATAGGGTATTAATCTTTGGGTGTAGCATTATTTAGATCTCTAAAGTCTATGCAGACTCTTAATGTTCCATTTTTCTTAATGACAGGAACAATATTCGCTAACCAATCAACATACCTGGCAGTTCTGATGAAGTTGCTTTTGAGTAGTCTTTCGATTTCCTCTTTTATCTTCGCGGTGCAAATCTTCTTGGTGTTTGCTTCACTGGTTTCTTATCTGGTCGAATGGGCAGCTTCAATTCAACTACTTCTCGACGCAGTCCAGGTATTTCGTTGTAATCCCAGGCAAAGCAATCTTTGTAACAGAAGATGGTTAATCAAACCACTGAAGTTAACAATGAAGTTAACACTGAAGACAATATGGTCGAAGGCCAAAGGCTCGACTGCATCTATGATGACGAGCCTTTAGGTTTTGAAAAGGACCCAATGGGTTCGACCAAGAAGATTCAAGCTCAAGATCCCTTAGAGGAAGTTGATTTAGGAGATGGCTCCATAAAAAGGCCAACGTTTATCAGTGCCAAAATCGACAAAGGTTTGAGAAATCAAACCATTGAAAACTTTGGCAGCTTGAGAAACAGTTCGACTAAGTTTATTTGGGTCATACACAGTTTCAAAAAAAAATTGGAATGCCTGAATCTCTTGAATATGCGTACCTTTCGACTTGGTCTTCTATTTCTGCGAAGAGGGAAAAGCAGATATTAGTTTAGCCAGTAGAGCAGCCTCTTCAACACTAGTAAACTTCCTGGTGAGATACTCCGTCCACCACCGAGAAAATCCGTGGATACAAGAGAAGTTCGGCTCAAAAGGGATACGAGAAAGGTGAAAAGAATCCTCAAGAAAATTGTTGAGGCGATCTATCCATTTCTCTTCACTCTCGAATCAGCAGTTCCCTCTTAGACCTGAAGAAAGGGCTAGGTCGAAGTTGGCATAACCCAAATTGTCGCGGAGTCAAACTGGGATGATATGAGAATACGCCAAACAGGGATGATGATTTCCCAAGAGAGACTCGAGATGATAACAATTTAGGAGTTAAAAAGACCTCCCAAATTTGGTTGGTTTCCTCCTCTTCGACAGGATTAGTAGCAGGAAACTCTCTAATGAACCAAGTTGGTCCATAAGTCCTTCCAGCAAAGGGTGCCATGGAAGGAACAAATTCCATGCAATTAAAAAACATGTCAAAAGCTTGTGCAAAAAGATCTTCGACAGACACTCCTATTTGCTTAGGCTTTAACAAAGCAAGTCGTTCACATTCGCCCCTCTGTTAGAAACCAGATCAATGCAGTCATCAGGAATGTACATTGTTAATTTCGAATCAAAAGTGGCAAGGAGCTACAATTGAAACAGCCAAATTGGTCCAGAGACCCAAGTATTTTCCTCCTGGTTTAAGTGCTTTCAGATCAATAACTCCTTGTCTCAGGCTGTCGAAAAGAGACCCTAAAATAAGATTGGCCAAGTTTATGTTTCGACACTCATGTAATTGAATGGCCAGAGAAATGTACATCTTAGCCACTTGAAGTGACGAAGAGCAAAATACATAAAAGGATAACCAGAAAGTGAGAAAAGCAATGTGCTCTTCATCAGATACATCCTCAGAGGTAGTGATGTGATGGTCCTCCACATACCTTTTGAAAGTAGCCTTTTTGAAGTCAAATACATGATCAGTACCAGTGGTAGCAGGGTCGAAAATCTCCCCTAATGGCTTCAAACCTGTTATGGCAGCCACGTCAAGTAGAGTGGGGGCAAGCATGCCACATTTTAAATGAAAGCTATTAGTAGTAAGCTCCCAAAAATGCAGAGCTGCAATAAACGTTGAGCTTTGATACTTAGGCCCATATCTTGAGATTTGAATCAGATCGAAGATTCCCTGATCCTTCCAAACATCTCCTTTCTTCGACTCGATTTTGTTAAGCCAGGCGATATAGGGTGTAATCTTTTTAGTTGGTGAAGAAGACCTGAAAACCCTATTTGGGTTACCCATGAAATCCATCACGTGTGGACCCTCACTGAAGATCCTAGGGCTATGTCTATGGTAACTAGGGAAAACCTCTCTAATCTTAGATGAATCGTCACCAGCAAGAGGAAGGGGACCTAAAAATGCATGTTTTAAAGGCGGAGATGAGGGGATAAGTACCTGAGATCGATAAATTTGTGTTTCCTCCAAGGTTAAAGCAGGTTCAGAGATGAGTGTTTTCTTCTCGGAAGTTATAATGCGAAAGTTAATGGTGGAAGAAGACGCCATTATCAGAAACAGAAAGCTAGTGGAAAAGTAAGGTGTTTCGTAGTGTTTGTTTCTTCGCGAAGTAAAGAAGGAGGGAAAAACAGTACTCGTAGAAGGAAATTTAATGGAGGTTCGCAGAGAAGAAGATGGAGGTTTCTGAAAAAAGAACAATGGAAGGGCGTTGTTGCTTTTATAGCAGGTATTGGCCACAATAAATTAATTTAAAAAGAAAAGAAATCCAAGTACTCATGACGTTGGTGGGAAAACGTGGGGTCGTGAAATTTTATACAGCTGTGCGTGTGCGCAGAGTGTGCACAGAAACGTCCTCTCATATGCTGAGCAATGTTTTAAAAACCGGACCGGACCGGCCGGTTCAACCGGTTGAACCAGGAACCGGACCCCCGGCCGGTTGATTCAACCCCATTTGAACCGCAGTCCTATTGAACCGCCCAGAACCGAATCGAACCGGGGAAGATCCGGGTTGAACCGCGGTTCAACCGCTTTGAACCGGAAAACGAACCGGATTGACCCGCCCGAAATACATTTTTTTTATTTTTAAATTTACTTTTTCTCCAAAATTTAATATTTTTTATTTTTTATTTAATAAATTACTCATCCGGTTCAACCATGGTTGAACCGGTTGAACCGATTGAACCATGAACCGGAGGCCTCGCCGGTTCGATCTCCGGTCCGGTTTTAAAAACATTGATGCTGAGAGAAGATATTTAAAGATATCATAAAGACTCATGGGATAGTCGAAAAATTCAAAAAGTCATTTTCTGTCTTCATTCAAGAACTCAGTCGAAAATGTCTTTTTGGGGGGCAATTTGTTAGTCTGCATTTTCGACAGGCTAAAATTAAATGCAATCAACAAGGTTTGACTTAGCAAATTCAAAGAAAATGATCATATTTCGACACCAGGAAGTGATAGCCAAGAGAAATCAGCTAAGTTCCTAACTTAGTGAAATTTGGGGAGCTAAGGCCAATATTTTGACAGAAAGAAGAATGTTAGTCGAGCAACAAGCCAAGTCAAAGAGTATGTCGAAGGTTGAAGCGGTTAACTTGTCGAGCTAGCAGTTATTCTATTTTAGAAAACCGCTGAGCGGTTAGAGTTTTATTTTTGTTATAAATAGTAGTTCTCTCGTTGAGAATAAGGTCGCAATTCATTTTATACAAAGTTCAGAAAAACACTCATACTTCCGCGTTAGAGAAAACGAGTCAAGTACGAACAATGTATGTGATCTGTGTACCAATCATTTAAATTCAGCAATGTATTTACCATTCCTTTAAAAGAATTCTACAGTTTACTTGTTCTTCTTTACGAATTCCTGTAATCTACTGCTTTTAATCTTCTTTTCTTCATTTACACTTCCTGCACTTTACTGCAATTCATTATATTTCTGCATTTCTTTTCTTAAACACTTGTTCATTTCATTATCGTTTTCTTTCATTAAAAAACGACTATCATCACCCTTTTTCATAACAAACCGCAAACACTAGTAAAAAATTTACCACAAATGTTCCGAGATGTTTCTAGTTGGTCTCGCAAGCAACACACACGAGTAACTAGCGGTATTTACCAAAAATAAGTTTTCAAATTTGTTTGTCAAAAACCTAGTCTAGACATGGTGTTTTCAAGATAAAAGTTTTAAAAAATAAATAGATTGAGAAAGGCTCTATGAACAAAGTTTTTGAGAAAATATGTTTTCATAATAGCATATGAAGAAAGTTTCAAAGACATGTCCAAAAAAGTATGCAAAAATACGTTTTCAAAATTATCTCTCAAAAATCTAGTCTCGGTATAGAGTTTTCGAAATAAGAGTTTTCACAAATAAAAAAGATTGAATAATAATCTATGGACATGGCTTTAAAGAGTCTCTATGAACATGGTTTTTGAGAAACTATGATTTCAAAAGAGGATATGATAAAAGTATCAAAGACATGTCCAAAATAGTATGCAAAAATAAGTTTTTAAATTTGTTTCTCAAAAACCTAGTCTAGGCTTGGTGTTTTCAAGATAAGAGTTTTAAAAAAAAAATAGATTGAAAAAGGCTCTATGAACAAGGTTTTTGAGAAAATATGTTTTCAAAATAGCATATGAAGAAAGTTTCAAAGACATGTCCAAAAAAGTGTGCAAAAATAAGTTTTCAAATTTATTTCCCAAAAATCTACTCTCGGCATAGAGTTTTCGAAATAAGAGTTTTCACCAATAAAAAAGATTGAATAATAATCTATGGACAGGGATTTAGAGAATCTCTATGAACATGGTTTTTGAGAAACTATGATTTCAAAATAGGATATGAAAAAAGTATCAAGGACATGTCCAAAAAAGTGTGACTACAAAAAGTATGCAAAAATAAGTTTTCAAATTTGTTTCTCAAAAACCTAGTCTGGACTTTGTGTTTTCAAGATAAAACAGTTTTCAAAAAAGAATAGATTGAAATAGGCTCTATGAACAAGCTTTTTGAGAAAATATGTTTTCAAAATAGCATATGAAAAACGCTTCAAAGACATGTCCAAAAAAGTATGCAAAAAAAAGTTTTCAAATTTATTTCTCAAAAATTTAGTCTCAGAATAGAGTTTTCGAAATAAGAGTTTTCACAAATTAAAAAGATTGAATAATAATCTATGGACATTGGTTTTAAGAAACTATGATTTCAAAATAGGATATGAAAAAAGTATCAAGGACATGTCCAAAAAAGTATGCAAAAATAAGTTTTCAAATTTGTTTCTCAAAAACCTAGTCTAGACTTGGTGTTTTCAAGATAAGAGTTTTCAAAAATAAATAGATTGAAAAAGGCTCTATGAAAAAAAAAATTGAGAAAATATGTTTTCATAATAGCATATGAAGAAAGTTTCAAAGACATGTCCAAAAAAGTATGCAAAAATAAGTTTTCAAAATTATCTCTCAAAAATCTAGTCTCGGCATAGAGTTTACGAAATAAGAGTTTTCACAAATAAAAAGACTTAATAATAATCTATGTACAGGGCTTTAGAGAGTCTTTATGAACATGGTTTTTGAGAAACTACGATTTCAAAATAGGATATGAAAAAAGTATCAAGGACATGTCCAAGAAAGAATGCAAAAATAAATTTTCAAATTTGATTCTCAAAAACCTAGTCTAGACTTGGTGTTTTCAAGACAAGAGCTTTCAAAAAAAAAAATAGATTGAAAACGACTCTATGAACAAGATTTTTGAGAAAATATGTTTTCAAAATAGCATATCAAGAAAGTTTCAAAGATATGTCCAAAAAATATGCAAAAATAAGTTTTCAAATTTATTTCGCAAAAATCTAGTATCGGCATAGATTGAATAATAATCTATGGACAGGGCTTTGAATAATAATCTATGGACATGTCAAAAAGAGAATGCAAAAATAAGTTTCAAAAATAACTTCTCAAGAATACTAAATTAGACAAATTATTTCAAAATAAGAATTTATCAAAAATGAAAAAGAAATTGAAAAGGGATCAATGATTTGGTTGTCACATTCATTCGTTTGTTTCATTTTACTAGCGTCGCTTGTCGTAATTAGCTATATTGTTGGATACTCATTAGATTAAGCCATACAAAAGAAAATAAAAAGCAAATTAAGAACAAAGAAAACTGAAAAAGCAATATAAGGATAAAGCAAATTAAGAACCAGTGTTGTCAAATGGCGGTTATGGCGGCGCCATGGCGGATTGCGGTGGCGGATTTTTGGCTCTCCGCCATAAACCGCCATCCGCCATTGACAACACTGTTAAGAACAAAGAAAGAAAACTAAATAATTATTATAGTGATACAAAATTAAAAGGAGAAAACAACACTGACCTATGTGACGCATGTTGCTGTTGACATTTTTCGTATTTCCAGCGCAGCAACTCAACGTCTACGATTCTTGTCGCCCCTTTTTTTTCTTTTCCCTTTTTTAAGAATATCCTTTGCTGATAAAACAAAATATTTTAATGTTAAAATTGTAGTACACATTGGGTTAGCTTAAGAAAAATATACTACTAGACACTGTAATGTAGAGCATAAACTAACATGCATGTTCCTTGGCAGAGATACTAACATAGTTTTTTAATACATATATTTGAACGATCTTTGCACATTGCACCACAGTGATTCAGTCAATCCAGCAGAGAAATGAAAATAAAACAGCAATTGAATAAAACAAGAGTGCAAGACTTCAATTAAAGCAAGAGTTGAAACAAAATCTGTTCGTGCATCAGAAGTGCTACTATTAATAATGTCCTTGTTATCTAGAAGAAGAATAAAGTAGTACCTGAACAAAGTGAGGGGATGGGACCCAAAACAGATTCTAGAGTTGGATGTAACTTTACGCTCTACTGAAGAATTAAAGTTGATTATTGTCCCCAAATACATGCCAACACCTGCATAATTGTTTTGAGTAAAACAATTCATCATACACCTTATGGGCCAGCCTTCAAACCCATTGTACTCTAATATATGATATAAACACAAACATACCTCTTCTTCATTAGTACATATTTATGGTCTAGTGTTGAATTCCTCTTCATTCTTCCTTGTCTGTAACAATAGAGCATGTTAACAAGATGAGACATTAAAGCTTACTGAACACCCATTTCATATTTCATATTGAAAGTGAAAATGGTGCCGTCGGAAAACTAATTTTTGACGCAGAAAGATAAAAGATGGGTAAGCTTGACAAATGGTTGTGAAAACAAAAACAAAGAAACTGAAAAAAACGGCAACAAGAAAGGAATTGCGGAGATCATAGAATCCATAAAGGGGTATTGAGTGGAATCCTCACCTTAACAAGAGCAATGGTTTTTTTGATCAGCTTCTTGATATCCAAAAAAGGTGCCTAGCCAGTCTGACTTCAAGAATTCATCTTTTTCTCCAAGAAAACAAGACACTGGTATTCTTGTTGTTGGACGATGTGGTTTGGACTCTGTAGAAGAGAACATTGTGGTTGGGATCAAAAGTGACTTTGCTTCCGCTAGTCTCAGACATGAATGAATTGAATTCCGTGGCAGAGATACTAACATAGTTTTTTTTTATGTGGAGATACTAACATAGTTTTTAAAACATATATTTGAATGATATTTGCACATTGCACCAGTGATTCAGTCAAGACAACAGAGAAGTGAAAATAAAACATCAATTGAAAAAATAAAGTTCTAAAAGACCAAATAAAACAATAGTGCAAGACTTCAATTAAAACAAGATTTGAAACAAAATTTGTGAGTGCATCAGAAGCGCTACGATTAATAATGTCCTTGTTATCTAGAAGAAGAATAAAGTAGTACCTGAACAAAGTAAAGGGATGGGACCCAAAACAGATTCTGGAGTTGGATGTAACTTTACGCTCTACTGAAGAATTAAAGTTGATTAATGTCCTCATATTCATGCCAAGAATTTATCACAAACCCATTGTACTTTAATATATGATATAAACAGTCATACCTCTTCTTCATTAGTACAGATATAGTGGTCCAGTGTTGAATTCCTCTTCTTTATTCTTCCTTGTCTGTAACAATAGAGCATGTTAACAAGATGAGACATTAAAGCTTATTAAACACCCATTTCATATTAAAAGTGAAAATGGTGCTGTTAGAAATCTAATTTTTGATGCAGAAAGATAAAAGATGGGTAAGGTTGACAAATGGTTGGGTAATTAACAGATTATTATTATTATTATTGTTAAAATTTTAATGATTGATAACAAGAAAAGGAATGGAGTCACTGAATGTAGAAAACAAGATATACCTGTGATCTTAGTCTTCTTAGCATCATCAATCAACAAGAAAAGTTCTGTTTATGAAAACACAAATAAAGAAACTGAACTAACGGCAACAAGGAAGGGATTTCGGAGATCATAGAATTGAAAAAAGGGTGTAGAGTGGAATCCGCACCTCAACAAGAGTAATGGTTTCTTGATCAGCTTCTTGATATCCAAGAAAGATGCCTAGCCATTCTGATTCCAAGAATTCAGTTTTTTCTACAAGAAAACAAGACACTGGTATTTCTTGGTGTTGGACGATGTGGTTTGGACTCTGCAGAACAGAACATTGTGGTTAGGATCAAAAGTGACTTTGTTTCCTCTAATAATCTCAGAACCATTTGGATAATTGAGAAAGAATGTTTGGGAGGGAGGGAGGGAGAATAAGAGAAAAAGATGAAGTTAAAGACTACATATAGTATTGGTGTTATGGAGTACTGAGGTGGTTGTATGATAGGAGATACAAGGGATGGCAGGTAGACGAATCTGAGATTAGGGTTTGTGATTCGTGACAAATAAACGAATGGCGTTCATAGAAACACTAAATTTACCATACATGATACCCCTGTTTCGGTTTCTTGCATACGAAAATCAGAATCAAGAAAGCAAAAAACTACCAAATTAGATTAATAGAGATACAAATAACACAATCAAACTGAATATGAATACAATGCACATAAACACCATATAATGATTAGGTTGAGAACCGAGTCACATAGCGGCGTAGAAAACGAAACTAGGGTACCTTTGACAGTATATCAGACCTAGATGAACAAAAAGATGTATCCATACTAACCTGAATGAAGCTTTAAACCGAAACCAATAGTGACGTTGCGTTGAGCGATTATTGAAGATGAACTATAGACTCAATAGATGAAAACCCTAGGATTTGGGTTTAGTGTTCGCTCGTCAGAGGTAGTAGTAGTATACCAATTTGGGATTCTCTCTGTTTATGAGGTAAAAAGTGCCAATGCTTTTAGTATATTGTATCGGTTACTTAAATTTGTATTCGATCCTTTTTTTGTTGCGAGATTTTATATTTGATTCAATATTTGATTTGGTTCAACATACTCAAGATTTTTTTTGGTATACTCAAGATTTTTTTTATTAAATTTAAAATGAATCAATTCCTACAGGCCGATTTATTTTTGGCTTTTTTTACCTTGGATTAATATGGGCCAAGGGCAATTTGGTCATTTCACCATCACTTAACCCTCAGCCCAACTCCACCTCAGCTGAACCCAACTCATTTTCATCACTTACCACTTTCAGCAACTGAAAACAGAAAACTCAAAGGAAAGAAGAGAGAGTGGGGGGCGATAGAAGGAAGGAGAAGAGGTGGAGAGAAATTCTGGATGCATGTAAGTTCTTTTCTTCCCATTCCCTTTTATTTTTCGAGCTCTTCCCAATGAGCATAGTTTCAGCTCCGCATTCCTCTCCTAACTCAACTTACCATTTTTGACACTTGAAGCTCCAAAGTGAAACAATGGAGTTTTGAGCTATAGACTGCCTTGCATGTTCAGTAGGAGCTAAGGAGAGGGGGATTCAGGACCTGCATTGTGGATTGGAAGTTGTTTTGAGGTGGAACTGTTGTTGGTTTGAGTTAGGCCGAGTTTGGATTTCGTTGGAAGCGGTTTGGACGTTCACGGGGATTGTTCGAGCGGTTTTCGGTTTGATCGTTTCGTGCTCCGTCGGGACTTCTCAGGGAATCGTCAACAATTTTGAAGTAGGCAAAGAGGCAAGAAGATAAATTTGGATCAATTAGTGAATGAGGCAATGGAGACAACATTTATTTGTAAAGTTATAGGCATTGAGAAATCATGTATATTTTAATATTATTATTGAGAAAAATGTTTAATTTTATTTTCTTCGTTTCTACTATATAGATCAGGTTTATTTCTTCCTACCCTTTTATGTAGCGTAATGACTTTGTTACTTTATAAGTTTGTTTCAGCTGGTTTTTTCAATTTTCTTGCATGAGGATTACTCTTAAATATGTGATTGTTGGATCATGTTGTGTGCCTCATGCTTCTCATGGAGACTTAATGTAAGTGATCAAATTACTTGGAGGATTATTCTTCTATTTGTGATTTTTGTCTATTTTTCTTTAAAAACATCTCTCTCTCTCTCTCTCTCTCTCTCTCTCTCTCTCTCTCTCTCTCTCTCTCTCTCTCTCTATATATATATATATATATATAAATATATATATCATAGTTTTTGGAATTATATACTTTGTTACTAATAAATTATATTATTGGAATTTGTAAAAATTTAAATAAGTTGGATAAATATATCTACTAATTATAATAGTTTATTATATGAATTAAAAATATTACAATACAATATAAGTTTTTTTTTGAGATAAAAAATAATAATTAATTGACATTTAAAATTCTTTTTTATGTAACAGTTATGCATTGAAGGAGAGGGGTTTCACATTCACAAAAAAGATAAAGGGCTGCACAATTTTGGATCAGTAGTGAATAATGCAAAACAGAGCCACAATTTTTTGTAAAGTTGTAGGTATTGAGAAATTGTGTATATTTTAATATTATTCTTTCAAGTTATAAGCATTGAAAAATCATGAATTGGAATTTTCATTTCATTAGAAAAAATAAAAATAAAGATTTTTTTATTTTCCTATTATAACTTTGAATTAAATAAATTTATTTCGATAAATAATTAAATAATATTTTTTTAATTAAAATTTTATTTTAAATTTAATTTATAGTTTTACTTTGAATTTATGATTTATATTAGGTGATAAAGATCAAAGAAAGAAAATAATAAAGATGGTTATATTTTTGTTTTCTATGATATATTTTTGCCATACTCATCTGCATATATTTTTAAAATTTATGCCCATCAATTAAACATATTAAAAAGAGAATACACTATATAATATTTTTTGAATACATAATGTATTTTGTGAAAAAAAAACAATACATAATGTATATCACTAAAATTATATATCTTTATATAAAAATTCCATAAAATTTTAAAACGATATTATACAACAACCCGTGCAACGCACGGGCATTCCACTAGTTTTTTTGTATAATAATCAAATATGTTTCAAGATCTCAAACCAACATGCTTTCATTTTAATACATAATAATTGTTATTCATTTTTTCATAATCAATTTTGTTGTGCATTAATATCAATGTGTTTGAAATTGAAAAAAAAAAGGTATTTGACTATGCATGGATATATTCCAACGGACATATTAGAGGGTTTTTATTTGAAGACAATTATATGGCTTATTATTCTTTCCAATGATTCTTATTTTTTTGACAAAGAGAAACTCATTACATTTCATTCATAATACATGTTGGACAATAATAAAAATGAGGGAGCTAGCATAGTTCCTTGATGCTCTAGCTAGAGTATGAGGTTTTGGGGCGTGGCAGTGGGTCTACCCCTGATCTTCCTTTCCACAATAGCGCTAAGGAAGATTGGGTTGATGTGGTTTCATCAAGGGCTTTTTTTTTGTACCCCCATCAACTCCCATCTACCCCCATCAAATTGCTAAAACCCGAAAATACCCCTGCCCAACTTGCAATTCGCTCGGATTTACCTTATCTAAGGTAAATCCGCTTTGTTATTTTTAAAGTCGGATTTACCTCAGATGGGGGTAAATCTGATTTCAAAAATAACAAAGCGGATTTACCTTAGCTGAAGGTAAATCCGCTTTGTTATTTTGGAAATTAGATTTACCTGGTGGGCACATAAATCCGATTTCCCTAAAAAAAGAGAAAATCGGATTTATCCCACCTAAGGTAAATCCGATTTCCCTAAAAAAAAGAAAATCGGATTTATCCCACCTAAGGTAAATCCGATTTTGTTATTAAAAAAAATTGTTTTTTATTTAAATTTTTAAAAAAGGTTATAAAATGCTACTAAAAATCTGTTAAACAGCCAAAACTAATCCAAAAATTATAAAAACACCACTAAAAATCTAATAAAACCAAAAAAACGTTATGCAAATTTTTTCTGATTTTTTGGAGATTATGAAAAATTAAAAAAATTAATAAAAAATAGTAAACGATGGAATTTGGGATTTTGAGGTCCCCAGTCCTGAAAGAAGTCCCTTCTTCAGAAGTATTGATCCTTGATATTTTTCGGATTTAAGGAATGTGGTTTCATTACAATTTGAGTGGGTTTCCCGAAAACTGATTTTTTAGCCTAAATTATTCTCCCGACGTACAATATCGTCACGTGTTAACGAACTACACACTAAACAGAACCAAAAGACGGTCGAAATTTGTATCTAAAATTTTAACTGATTTATTTATTTATTAGTTAGGTTAACAAAGCGGATTTACCCCCACATAAGGTAAATCCGCTTTGGTTATTTTTAAAAGCGGATTTACCTTATATGGGGGTAGATCCGCTTTTAAAAATAACAAATCGGATTTACCCCCAATTAAGGTAAATCCGATTTGTTATTTTTCAAAGCGGATCTACCCCATCTTAAATAAATCCGATTTTAATTTTTTTAAATTTTTAGTGGAAATCGGATTTACCTAAATCCGATTTAAATTTTTTAAAATTTTTAGTGGAAATCGGATTTACCTAAATCTGATTTCCAAAAAAAAAAAAATTTAAATCAGGATACGTTTGGGATTTTTAATTTTTGTGAAGGGCAATTACATCTTTTCGCAGGGTCGATGGGGGTAGATAGGGAGGTGATGGGGGTACAAAAAAAAAACCCCTTTCATCAACGCATGGTCCAATTCAAACTATTAAGCCCAATGAACTCCCTTTAATCCCAAAGTCCAAGTGTGTAGCTTGTACTATTCAATCATACCTCGGTGTGAATCAGAACCTATGTTCTCATGTTGATGCAGCTGATTCCTCAATGGAATTAACAGTTCGTAAGGTAAGTCGTATGGATGTGGCTCGTGCAGTGTTTTCTATCTTATATTTATCTATCTAATCAAAACACCAACTATTAAAAGTACCAAACTACTATTGTCAAAAAAAATTTTACCCAACTTCTCTTTCTATATTTTTGACGCTTCAACAACTTTGAGGATAAAATAGTAACTCTAATATTTTCAAAATTTCAGAAACTTATAACGAATGTTTATAGGGAAGTCAATTTCCACGCTATTGATATTTGAGTGTTGAAATGATTATCAAACCAAAGAACGTAAACATTCCAGAATGAACAAAACTAGGCTTCCAAAATTAACTAATAAGATTAAACACCATCAACTCAGGTATAGCATCAAACTTGCGGAAAACCCGATAGACAATAACAACATATAAATCTATTACATTAACACCTGGAGAGAGAGAGTATCAAAACGACTTAATATACTACTAAAATGCAACATCATTATCGGTCTTTAGCTATATCAATGTCTTCTAACTAAAAGCATTTGTCACCTCTAGCCTTATAAACTCTTCGTTACTTGCAAAATTAAACCTTACTTTTTATCCACGCATGAGACAAAGGAATACCACCCATCTCCTACGAGGCATTGATATGAAGGTCCAAGTCTGCTTTTCTCCAGAAGGTACCATTACCGCAATCTTCTTAGGTCTATGGCTTAGATACATTCTTACAATATTCGCAGGGATGTACTGCATTTAAGAAAATAGAAATTGTAGTAATTATATAATATAATAGTAATGATTTAAAAACATAATAAATGTTTTAACCACTATATCTAAATTAAAAAGACGTCAAACTCAAGAAAATCAGTTGTCGTTCTACACACGGTTGTCTCATGCTCTTTAACTAGAACTACTGGTCAATTGGGGGTGACGATGTGTAGTGAAAGAATTATCCTTTTAAAGTCGGGTGCTCGGATGTCCGACTTAAAAGGTAGACGCGGTGGCTCAGAATTAGCCTTTTAAGTCGGGCTGAAAGGTTTAACATTTAAGTCAGTTAAAATGTTCACGAACGATAGGTTCAAAAACTTGTAAAAAAATTGAACATTTTAAGTCGGTTAGATATATGGTCCGACTTTAAAGGTCCAAGCCTTTTTTTTTGGCTAGATTGAACAATATTCATCCACCCTTATTCTACCATAACATGTTCTCCAATGTACTATCCACTCAGTCTGGTCTATAGTACTTTGGTATCAATATCAATCCTCCAAACATTTCTCCAAAGTACTTTGGGCAAAATCTGAAATGCAGACACATTTCTATAAATAATTAAAATAATTATATAATGTACAACACATCTTTATGAATTCAAATAACCAAGTTATGTTACTCACAAGCATTCTCAGGCTTAAGTAATGGCCTGACAAAGTTACATGGCACTGACGTCGGAGGTCAACGGTTGCAAACAATCTTCATGGCTAACAATGCATATAATAAAAGGTCAAACTAAACCCCCCCATAATAGTTGAACATTACAGCATCTTCGAAGGGTGGGAAGAGAGAGAAAATGATTAAAAAACTATAAATAATGATGAGAGTGAATTTAAGAGAGAGATAGAGAGGATGGAGGGAGATGTAGGGTGAGTGGGAGGGAGAGGATCCAAATCCACCTCTACATCAACCTAAGGGTAACAGAAGAGATGCACCCAAAGGAAAAGAGATCAAGATATACAGCTGAGAGATGCCTCTAAGGGTAGTACCAGCAATTTAATGACAGCACCTACAAATAAAAAGAGGAGACAGATTAAAACATAGTATTCGACCCCTACAATTAAAACAAATAGAACCACAAACAACAGTCCCGAAACTATAGTCCCATAATACTGTAAATATAGCCCCACTTCATGGCATAGCCAATGCTAAACAGCAGCCAGATCAGCTATTGGGAAAAACCCAAGTCCCACATTGACTAGAGATATGGTCTCAAAAGAGTTTATAAATGGGAGGCAACCCTCACCTTACAAGTCGGTTTTGTGGGGTTGAGTTAGGCCTTAACCACATTCTAAGATCAGCAAAAAAGAGCTGTTAAGTAACCCCCAAACTATTTCCAGAAGTTTAGCTTGAGTTATTAACCACCACTTGATACCAACACCGGAATACATAAAAAGAATAGGTTAGAATTATAGTTACTATCTAATCTAACTACATCCCGCTTAAAAAATAATCTATACAAAGTTTTATATAATATAAATTAAAATTAAATCAATTCTCTTTATTTAATCTTAAATCAATAAAAATGATCTACATAAATACGGTCCAAATAAACAATAGAGATAAAAGCTGCATAAATGAAACATAATTTTTTTTGCTACCATGTTATTGGTGCGCAGTGTTCACCAATTTTGTCGGTGACTAAATTACGTGATGCGAGCCTACATGAAGCGTGGATGAAGATCAAAAAGACAAAGCTCAAAAGACTCAAAAGTCAAAGTCAAGGGAAAATACTTTAATGTGTTTAATCTAATCATCAAGATAAAAGCACATTAAAGGTCTCCATGTAAATAATAGGGAATTTCTATATAAGCAAACTCTAGTGTTTCCTATGCTGTAACACCCAAAGTAATTTTAATTACTTTAATTATTATCTTGTTGGCTTGTCTTGGAGCTCATTGTATTGTTTATCACTTTGGTATTTGTTGTCAAGGTGAGTTCTCTCATTCCCCGCCATTTTCTTCTCTAGGGTTTTGACATTTTGGTGTGTTTATACCCACTTGATTCTGAAATTGTGTTGTTGTTGCTTGAAAATGCTACCCCACTCCTTGAATTATTTGATTGTTGATGCTTTTAGCAACAAATGGGTGATCCATGTATTCTTAGAAATTTTGTGTGATTTGCATGATAATGATTGATGTTTTGTTCTTGTTTGAACTTGATTTTACATGTTGTAAGTTGGTATTTTGGATTAGTGAAGGAATGGGGACGAAATTGGTACCAAAGAATAGTAAAAACCCTTGAAAAATCTATTTAGTTGTTGCTGATAAGGAAGCACGTTTTTGAGAAAATATGTTTTCATAATAGCATATGAAGTGAAGAAAGTTTCAAAGACATGTCCAAAAAAGTATGCAAAAATAAGTTTTCAAAATTATCTCTCAAAAATCTAGTCTCGGTATAGAGGTTTCGAAATAAGAGCTTTCACAAATAAAAAAGATTGAATAATAATCTATGGAGGGCTTTAAAGAGTCTCTATGAACATGGTTTTTGAGAAACTATGATTTCAAAAGAGGATATGATTAAAGTATCAAAGACATGTCCAAAATAGTATGCAAAGATAAGTTTTTAAATTTGTTTCTCAAAAACCTAGTCTAGGCTTGGTGTTTTCAAGATAAGAGTTTTCAAAAAAAATAGATTGAAAAAGGCTCTATGAACAAGGTTTTTGAGAAAATATGTTTTCAAAAAGCATATGAAGAAAGTTTCAAAGACATGTCCAAAAAAGTATGAAAAACTAAGTTTTCAAATTTATTTCTCAAAAATCTACTCTCGGCAGAGAGTTTTCGAAATAAGAGTTTTCACAAATAAAAAAAATTGAATAATCTATGGACAAGGATTTAGAGAGTCTCTATGAACATGGTTTTTGAGAAACTATGATTTCAAAATAGGATATGAAAAAAGTATCAAGGACATGTCCAAAAAAGTGTCTACAAAAAGTACGCAAAAATAAGTTTTCAAATTTGTTTCTCAAAAACCTAGTCTAGACTTGGTGTTTTCAAGAAAACAGTTTTCAAGAAAACAGTTTTCAAAAAAGAATAGATTGAAAAAGGCTCTATGAACAAGGTTTTTGAGAAAATATGTTTTTAATATAACATATGAGGAAAGCTTCAGACATGTCAAAAAAAGTATGCAAAAATAAGTGTTCAAATTTATTTCTCAAAAATCTCGTCTAGGCAGAGTTTTCGAAATAAGAGTTTTCACAAATTAAAAAGATTGAATAATAATCTATGATCATTGTTTTTGAGAAACTATGATTTCAAAATAAGATATGAAAAAAGTATCAAGGTGTGTTAGCCTGCATTTTCGACAGGCTAAAATTAAATGCAGTCAACAAGGTTTGACTTAGCAAATTCAAAGAGAAGGATCATATTTCGACACCAGGAAGTGATAGCCAAGAGAAATCAGCTAAGTTCCTAACTTAGTTAAATTTGGGGAGCTAAGGCCAATATTTCGATAGAAAGAAGAATGTTAGTCGAGCAACAAGCCAAGTCAAAGAGTATGTCGAAGGTTGAAGCAGTTAACTTGTCGAACTAGCAGTTATTCTATTTTAGAAAACCGCTGAGCGGTTAGAGTTTTATTTTTATTATAAATAGTAATTCTCTCGTTGAGAATAAGGTCGCAATTCATTTTATACAAATTTCAGAAAAACACTCATACTTCCGCGTTAGAGAAAATGAGTCAAGTACGAACAATGTATGTGATCTGTGTACCAATCCTTTAAATTCAGCAATGTATTTACCATTCCTTCAAAAGAATTCTGCAGTTTACTTGTCCTTCTTTACGAATTCCTGCAATCTACTGCATTTAATCTTCTTTTCTTCATTTACACTTCCTGCACTCTACTGCAATTCATTATATTTCTGCATTTCTTTTCTTAAACACTTGTTCATTTCATTATCGTTTTCTTTCATTAAAAAAACCCTTTTTCATAACAAACCGCAAACATTAGTAAAAATTTTACCACAAATGTTCTGAGATGTTTCTAGTTGGTCTCGCAAGCAACACACGTGTAACTAGCGGTGTTTACCAAAAATCGCGGTAAACAAATTGGCACGCCCGGTGGGACATTTGTTGTGGCCAATACCTGCTATAAAAGCAACAACGCCCTTCCATTGTTCTTTTTTCAGAAACCTTCATCTTCTTCTTCTTCTCTGCGAACCTCCATTAAATTTCCTTCTGCGAGTACTGTTTTTCCTTCTCCTTCTTTACTTCGCGAAGAAACAAACACTACGAAACATCTTACTTTTCCACTAGCTTTGTTTCTGATAATGGCGTCTTCTTCCACCATTAAACCTCGCATTATAACTTCCGAGAAGAAAACACTCATCTCTGAACCTGCTTTAACCTTGGAGGAAACACAAATTTATCGATCTCAGGTACTTATCCCCTCATCTCCGCCTTTAAAACATGCATTTTTAGGTCTCTTCCTCTTGCTGGTGACGATTCATCTAAGATTAGAGAGGTTTTCCCTAGTTACCATAGACATAGCCCTAGGATCTTCAGTGAGGGCCCACACGTGATGGATTTCATGGGTAACCCAAATAGGGTTTTCAGGTCTTCTCCACCAACTGAAAAGATTACACCCTATATCGACTGGCTTAACAAAATCGAGTCGAAGAAAGGAGATGTTTGGAAGGATCAGGGAATCTTCGACCTGATTCAAATTTCAAGATATGGGCCTAAGTATCAAAGCCCAATGCTTATTGCAGCTCTGCATTTTTGGGAGCTTACTACTAATAGCCTTCATTTAAAATGTGGCATGCTTGCCCCCACTCTACTTGACGTGGCTGCCAAAACAGGTTTGAAGCCGTTAGGGGAGATTTTCGACCCTGCTACCACTGGTACTGATCATGTATTTGACTTCAAAAAGGCTACTTTCAAAAGGTATGTGGAGGACCATCACATCACTACCTCTGAGGATGTATCTGATGAAGAGCACGTTGCTTTTCTCACTTTCTGGTTATCCTTTTATGTATTTTGCTCTTCGTCACTTCAAGTGGCTAAGATGTACATTTCTCTGGCCATTCAATTACATAAGTGTCGAAACATAAACTTGGCCAATCTTATTTTAGGGTCTCTTTTCGACAGCCTGAGACAATGAGTTATTGATCTGAAAGCACTTAAACCAGGAGGAAAATACTTGGTCTCTGGACCAATTTGGCTGTTTCAATTGTGGCTCCTTGCCACTTTTGATTCGAAATTAACAATGTACATTCCTGATGACTGACTTTTGATTCGACATGTTTTTTAATTGCATGGAATTTGTTCCTTCCATGGCACCCTTTGCTGGAAGGACTTATGGACCAACTTGGTTCATTAGAGAGTTTCCTGCTACTAATCCTGTCGAAGAGGAGGAAACCAACCAAATTTGGGAGGCCTTTTTAACTCCTAAATTGTTATCATCTCGAGTCTCTCTTGGGAAATCATCATCCCCGTTTGGCGTATTCTCATATCATCCCAGTTTGACTGCGCGACAATTTGGGTTATACCAACTTCGACCTAGCCCTTTCTTCAGGTCTAAGAGGGAACTGCTGATTCCCGAGAGTGAAGAAAAATGGATAGATCGCCTCAACAATTTTCCTGAGGATTCTTTTCATCTTTCTCCCATCCCTTTTGAGCCGAACTTCTCTTGTACCCACGGATTTTCTCAGTGGTGGACGGAGTATCTCACTAGGAAGTTTACTGGTGTTGAAGAGGCTGCTCTACTGGCTAAACTAATATCTGCTTTTCCCTCTTCGCAGAAAAAGAAGACCAAGTCGAAAGGTACGCATATTCAAGAGATTCAGGCATTCCAAAAAAATTTTGAAACTGTGTATGACCCAAATAAACTTAGTCGAACTGTTTCTCAAGCTGCCAAGTTTTCAAACAAAAAGTTACTGACAAGATTCCAACAATGGTTTTCCCATCTTATGTAACTGATAAGTATTTTTTTGCTTTAAAACACAATAAACTTAGATTTCCGCCTTTGCCCACCAGTAAATTGGCTTTGGCATTTCGACCACCATTTCCACCATGGTGTTTCTATGGTTCGATGAGGGCAATTTACAATTTTCTTTCGAATAAAACAGCTGCGAAAGTAGTTTCGACTAAGTATACCTTACACACATTTGAGGGTCATCTTCATTTAGATATTTGACATGTTCGAGTCAAATCCATTATCAGAGAAGGTGATATATCAAACTCTTAGAAGAATTTATTTTCCCTTTTGTGCATATTTTGTATTAATACTTGTTTGTCGAATATTTGTAGCTGTCGCTATTACTTCAGATTCGACAGATGAAGTCAAAGCACCAAAGGCGAAGAGGAAGGTAGTTGAAGCTTCGTCGAAGAAAGACATATCCCTCCCAATAGAGAAAAAATTAAATATCTATACATTTTCTCTTTGCATCATCATTATGCTCTTTGACTGATTAGCTCTCTATTTTGCAGAGTCGAAAAAGAACAAGTAGCTCCCTAACTTCCAATCCAAAGAAGGCAAAGAAGGCTAAACCACTAGTATGAGTGACTCAGAGGTCGAAACTCTCAAATTCTTGCCTATTTATGTTTATTCTCTTTTTTCTGCTTATGCTTACACGAGCGTTGCATTTCCAGCCTGAGGAGGAACCACTAACCAGGACTAAGCCTACTAAGGTTCAAGCCCTGAAGTAGAGAGAGAGAGAGAAACAAAAAACTCTCAAGATGTCTCCAAAGCTATTTCTCACCAAACCTCTGTCGAAAGACAGCAAAAAGAAGAGAAACGTGAAACGAAAGAACAAACCGCAATCATTTCAGAGAAGGCTCCAAGAAGGCTTATCAAGAAAATTAAGAGTGCACACTCTTTAGTCGAAAACATCAGACCTAAGGTGATTGATTGAAACTTATATCTTTTTCGAAGATTTTATTATCTGTGGTAATACTTACTTTGCTTCATTTTCAGGGAACTGAAACTGTTAACCCTGAAATCCCAACAAGGCAGGTTACGCCTACCTCCACTCACTCCCCTTCAAAGATACTTGTTGCTGGAGAAGGTGTCGAAGGAGAAGATTTGAATCAGT